>JABUQX010029480.1:0-49750 GCA_015478945.1 Trachelipus rathkii | reverse complement strand
TGCCCTCGAAAAAAAACTCGCTTAAGTAACGAAAAATTTATTTTGCAACACCTCCCGAAAAGTAAAATGTTACGTTATTTTGTGCCCCGATCGAAGCGTAAGGGGACCTTTAAGAATTCTTTACGTCGATATTTATTTAGAATTGATTAGTTCAGGTTTCACCATATTCCAATAATGTTGATTTTTCTATGTTTCTAAGTTTTTGGTATTCAGGTATTTTCACATATCACAGAATTGTTCATTTTATCTAGGTTCTTAGTTTTTCCGTATTGTCTTCAATAACTTACCGTAAACTTTTCGTTACCGGTAAAAAAATTAAAGAGTACCCTCTACGGTTCACTCGGGCTTTCACTAAATAACTTACTCTCTACTTTCGGGATGATGGTGCAAAAATATTTTTTTGTTCCTCAAGCGATTTTTTCTCGAGAGAAACCAAAAAAAAATAATTACGGAATCTAGGATTTTGATAACCAAGTATTCACATATTGGATATTTTTTTCTTTCTTAATTTTCTTTAAAATTCTTTATATTTATTCATGATTATAGATATATTTTTTTGTTAATTTTTTATAGTTTAGTCTTCCTTAAATTCCATTTTCTACGAAGAAAATGGTATTTTATGGGATACTAAATTAAAAAAATTAAAAATATTGCACCGACGCCCATTTACTCGGAAACGTCCTCGTCATATAGTGACGTTTCGTAAAAGCCCAGAAATAAATGACTCTACGCGTTTAGAATCCATTTTTTACGCTGAGAAGTCTTTAGGCGTAATAATAGTTCCAATAGTGACATTTCATCGGAACCGTTTATAATTCAAAAGGTATAAGTTAAAATTTGAAAAAAAAATTTCAATTTTTTCCGAGGTCGACTTTTTGGAGAGCGAATTTGATTTAGACCTTTTGAGTATAAACGGTTCCGATGAACTCACTATTGTATATATTACTAACGCTTAAAGACCTTCTAAGCGTAAAAAATGATTCTAAACGCGTAGAGTCATTTATTTTGGGCTTTTACGAAACGTCACTATATGACGAGGACGTTTCCGAGGTAAATGGGCGTCGTGCAATATTTTTTTTAATTTTTTTTAATTTAGTTACCTTTAAAATTTATTTATCGTAGAAAATGGAATTTAAGGGAGACTAAACTATAAAAAAAAATAATATAAATAAATATAGTATAGATTATGAAAAATAATTAAGAATTTAAGAAAAATTAAGAACGAAGAAAAAAAATAAATATCCAATATGTGAATAACTGATTATTATCAATTCTTTACAGACTTAGATTCCGTAATATTTTTTTTTGGTTTTCCTCGGAAAAAAACTCACTTAAGTAACAATAATTTTGCACCATCTCCCGAAAAGTAGAGATTAACGTTATTTAGTGCCCCGAGTGAACCGTTAGAGTACTTTAATATTTTTTAACGCTGAGTTGTAAAGTGTAGTAGCAAAAAATCGCCAAAGCACTAGAAATCTGGCGTCGGGCGTGTTTTTTTAATATAAATTTTGTTTAGTTACCTCTAAAAATTTTTTTTTCATAGAAAACTGAATTTAAAGGAGACTATTATAATAATAATAATATGTATAATAAAGTACACTTGCCCTCGAAAAAAATGCTCGCTTAAGTAACGAAAAATTTAGTTTGGCAACATTCCCGAGAAGTAAAATGAGTTACGTTATTTTTGTCCCCGATCGAAGCGTAAGTGGGGACTTAAGATTTCTTTACGTCGATATTTATATTAGGAATTGATATTCAGGTATTCACATATCATTAATTGTTTATTTTTTCTATGTTCTTAATTTTTGGTATTCAGTATTCACTACAGTAATGTTATTTTTTCTAGGGTCTTAATTCTTTCCTAATTTTTTCATTATAACTTCATCCGTAAACTTTTCGTTTTTTTTCCTCAAAATCGATATTGACTTTCGTAATTACTACCAGTGGTTCTCTCAAACTGTGTGACGCGTCACATTTGGGTGGAGCAGCTTCCCCTCAGGGGTGACGCGAAAGTTTTGAACATTTTCATAATTGTATTTCTGTTTTCATTTAAAAATTTTAATCGATTTTGAATTTTTCAACTTTGTTAAGAAAATTTTAGTTATGTTATCCTTATATATTTATATATTCAGAGGCAAATCCTGGGAATGCTTTTGGCATGCTGTGATCATGCAAAATTATTGCAATTTTATGATTAATGATAGACCTTATTTTATAAATTGTAAAACTTTCTTTTAGAATCTAGTGGGGTTGACTTCGGCGAAACTAAATTAGTCCAAGGGTGCCGCGAATCGAAAAGTTTGAGAGAACCACTGACCTAGACGAATCCTCGGAGGGATCATCGAGGCCGGGTTTCCTGTTACTTCGTCCGACATAATAATATATGACGTTCACGATTAACCCATAAAAACGACCGAACGATCAGAACGGCAATATTTTCAGGATAACTGATCGTTAAGCGTCATATTATTATTATTATAGTGACGTTTATCCTGTACCGTTTAAAGTCGAAGGTATAAGTTAAAATTTGGAAAAAAAAAAATTTCAATTTTTTCCGAGGTCGACTTTTTGGAGAGCGATTTTGATTTAGACCTTTTGAGTTATAAACGGTTCCGATGAAACGTCCCTACAATATTGGAACTATTATTACGCTTAAGACTTATAGCGTAAAAAATTGATTGCTAGAACGCGTGAGTCATTTATTTGGCTTTTACAAACGCACTATATGACGAGGGACGTTTCCGAAGGTAAATGGGCGTCGTGGCAATATTTTGTCGTTTAAATTAGTACCTCTTAAAAATTATTTATCAGCAAGAGAAATGGAATTTAAGGAGACTAAACATAAAAAAATATATAAATTAATGTAGTATAGATTATGATAAATATATGAGAACTCAATAACAATAAAAGAACAGATTTGAAATAAAATATCCATTCGGAACTGACCACAGACGACATACATGACGTTTCGTTAAAAGCCCAAAATAGAATGACTCACGCGTTTAGAATCCTCCATTTTTTACGCATAAAGTCTTTAAGCGTAATAATAGTTCCATTAGTGAGTTTCATCGGAACCGTTTATAACTCAAAAGTCTAATCAAAATCGCTTCTCCAAAATGTCGACCTGCGGAAAAATTTAGATAATGAGCAATTTACCAAATATAGCACGAATTAGCAACGGTAAACAAATAAACCACTAAAGTAATAATGAACAACTAAGAAACTGATCCTGAAATATTGCGTTGATCATTCGAAGCGTCGTTTTTATGGTAATCGAACGTCATTATATTATAGTGGACGCCGTTAGAGGAAACCAGGCTCGATTGATCCCCTCCCGAGGATCGTCCTAGGTAATTAGCGAACTCAATGGATATTTTGAGGGAAAAAAACGTCAAAAGTTGCACGGAATAGAAGTATGGATGAAAAATTAGGGAAAGAAAAATCTTACAGGGATTCATTCCCACACACTGATATGTGAATACCTGAATATCAATTCCTAATATAAATATCGACGTAAAGACAATCTTAAAGTGCCCACTTACGCCTTCGACGGGGCAAAAATAACGTAAACATTTTACTTCTCATACATATTTATTTTGTTTAATTTTTATGTAATTATTTTCAGTAAGTGGTTTCTCTAGCGATAAAATTTTTAGAGGTAACTAAATGTAAAAAAAAAATAGAAAAATATTGCACGACGCCATTTACCTCGGAAACGTCCTCGTCATATAGTTGACGTTTCGTAAAAAGCCAAAAATAAGAGACTCTACGCGTTTAGAAGTGCCATTTTGTTACGACTGAGAAGTCTTAGGCGTCAATAATTCCAATAGTACATATCATCGGACCGTTTATATTCAAAGGTATAAGTTTAAATTTTGAAAAAAAAATTTTCCAATTTTTTCCGAGGTCGACTTTTTGGAGAGCGATTTGATTTAGACCTTTTGAGTTATAAACGGTCCGATGAACGTCACTATTGGAATATTGATAACGCTTAAAGACTTTCTAAGCGTAAAATGGATTCTAGAACGCGTAGTCATATTATTTTTTGGGCTTACAAACGTCACTATATGTACGAGGCACGTTCCGAGGCGTAAATGGCGTCGTGCAAATATTTTTTTATTTGTTTAATTTTTAGAAAGATTTGAGGTTGAAGATGTAGAACATTGAATTTAAGGGAACTAAACTTTAAGAAAAAAATAATGATAAATTAATATAGTATAGATTATGAAAAAAGTTAAGAATTTAGAAAAAATTTAAGAACGAAGAAAAAAATAAAATCCAACATGTGAATAACTGATTATTATCAATTCTATGCGAAGTCCTAGATTCGTAATTATTTTTTTTTGGTTCTCTCGTGGAAAAAAAAAAACTCCTGAAGGAACGAAAAAAATATGTTTGCACGATCTCCGACAAAGTGATAACAGTAACTTATTAGTGCCCGAGGTGAACCGTAGGAGGGTACCTTTAATATTTTTTTAAGTTAATTTTAAAGTGTAGCAAAAAAACGCTCAAAGCCTATAGGAAAGGCGTCCGTGCGTCTGTTTTTTGATTAATTTTGTTAGTACCCTCTAAAATGATTTGTTCATAGAAAAGAACTGAATTTAAAGGAGACGAATTAAAAAATGAATAATAGTATAGATAAAGACACTTGCCCTCGAAAAAAAAAAAACTCGCTTAAGTAACAAAAAATTTATTTTGCACTTCCCGAGAAGTAAAATGTTACGTTATTTTGTGCCCCGATCGAAAGCGTAAGTGGGACCTTATAAGATTTCTTTACGTCAGATATTAAATTAGGAATTGGATATTCAGGTATTCACAATCATACATTGGTTATTTTTCTATTTCTTAATTTTTGGTATTAGGTATTTCACGTACCATAATTGTTTATTTTTTTTCTAGGTTCTTAATTTTTCCTAAATTTTCATTATGTAAACTTCATCCTAAACTTTTCGTTTTTCCTTCAAAATCCGGATTTTACGTTTCGATTACCAACGATCCTCGGAGGGATCATCGAGTTCCGGGTTCCTTTACTTCTCACTATAATATAATGACGTTTCTTCGATTACCATAAAAACGACCTCGAACGATCAACGTTAGGCGTATTAATTATGATTATAGTGACGTTTATTCTGTACTAAGTTGCCTTTATTCGGTTACCGTGTTATTTAAGTCGAAAGTACTAAGTTAAAAAATTTGAAAAAAAAATCAATAATTTCCGAGGTCGACTTTTATGGAGAGGCGATTTTGATTTAGACCTTGTTGAGTTATAAACGGTCCGACTTAAACGTCACATATTGGAACTATTTTACGGACCTTTTAAGAGTTCTTAACGCGAATGTATATTAGGAAATTGAATATCAGGGTATTCACATATCATTAATTGTTTATTTTTTCGTAGTTCTAATTTGTATTCAGGTATTCACGTATCATTAATTGTTTATTTTTTTCTATGTTCTTAATTTTTCCTAATTATCATAACTTTATCCGTGAATTTTTCGTTTTTTTCCTCAAATCGATAGTGACGTTTCGAATTACTAGGACGATCCTCGGAGGGGATCAATCGAGGCCGGGTTTCCTCTACGGCGTAACTATAATATAATGACGTTTCTCATTTACCAATAAAAACGACCTCGAACATCAACGGC
Organism: Trachelipus rathkii; assembly: GCA_015478945.1. Classification (NCBI taxonomy): domain Eukaryota; kingdom Metazoa; phylum Arthropoda; class Malacostraca; order Isopoda; family Trachelipodidae; genus Trachelipus; species Trachelipus rathkii. The sequence goes on along the minus strand of JABUQX010029480.1, from coordinate 44,105 downwards.
AATATTTTCAGGAAGAACTATCGTTAAAGGGTAATTAAATTTTATTAGTGACGTTATTCATTACCTTCATAAGCTCGTAAGGTTATAAGTTAAATTGAAAAAAAAAATCATTTCCGAAGTCGACTTTTTGGAGAGCGATTTTGATTTAGACTTTTGAGTTATAAACGGTTCCGATGGAAACGCCCTATTGGAACTATTATTACGCTGGGAGATGTTGCAAAATAAAGTTTTCGTTCCTTAAGCGAGTTTTTTTCAAGATATAGGCTTTGAGCGATTTTTGCTACACTTTACAAATTAGCGTAAACAAATATTAAAGGTAGCCCCTACGGTTCGACTCCGAGGCACTAATAACGTTACTCTCTACTTTTCGGAAGATGGTGCAAAATAATTATTTTGTTCCTAAGCGAGTTTTTTTCCCGAGAGAACCAAAAGAAAAAAATAAATTACGGAACTAAGTCTGTAAAGAATTGATAAATATCAGTTATTCACATATTGGAATTTATTTTTTCTTCTTCTTAATTTTTCTTAAATTCTTAATTATTTATTATGATCTAATTATATTATTTATATTAATTTTTTATAGTTTAGTCTTCCTTAAATCCATTTTCTACGATAAATATTTTTTAGAGGTAACTAAATTAAAAAAAAATATATATGAGACCCATTAACCTCGGAAACGTCCTCGTCATATAGTTGGAGTTTCGGTAAAGGCCAAAAAAATGACTCTACCGGTTAGAGAACCTTAGACAGTCTTTAGCGTATATACTTCCAATTAGTGGAATTCATCGGAACCCGTTTATAATTCAAAGTTATAAGTTAAAATTTGAAAAAAATTTCAATTTTTTCCTGAGGTTCACTTTTTGGAGACGAATTGATTTTAGACCTATTTGAGTTATAAACGGTTCGCGTATAGAACAAACGTCACATGGACTAGATATAACGCTAAAGACTTCTAAGCGTAAAAAATGGATTCTAAACGAGTAGATCATTTATTGTTGGGTTTTACGAAACGTCACTATATAACGAGGACGTTTACACGTCGTGCAATATTTTTTATTTTTTTTAAATTTGATTACCTTCTAAAATTTATTATCGTAGAAAATGGCAAATGTAAGGAACTAAACTATAAAAAAAATATATAAATAAATAATAGTATAGATTATGAAAAATAAATTAAGAATTTAAGAAAAATTAAGGAACGAAAAAAAAATAAATATCCAATATGTGAATAACTGGATTATTATCAATTCTTTACAGACTTAGATTCCGTAATTATGTTTTTTTTTTCGTTTCTCTCGGGAAAAAAAAATTTATTTGGCACCAAAAATTTATTTTGCACCATCTCCCGAAAAGTATAGAGTAACGTTATTAGTGCCCCGAGTGAACCAGTAGGGGGACCTTAATATTTTGACGCTGAATTGTAAAGTCTGTAGCAAAAAAACGCTCAAAGCCTATAGGAAATAGTGCGTTCGTGCGTTTGTTTTTAATTAAATTTTTGTTTGTTCACCCGTCTAAATTTGATTTTCATAGAAAAACTGAATTTAAGGAGACTAAATTAATAATAATAGTATAGATAAAGTACACTTGCCCTAAAAAAAAATCGCTTAAGTAACGAAAAAGTTATTTTCAAACACCTCCCGAGAAAGAATAAAACGATTGCCCCGATCGAAGCGATAGTGGAACCTTAAGATTTCTTTACGTCGATATTTATATTAGGAATTGATATTCAGGTATTCACATATCATTAATTGTTTATTTTTTCTATGTTCTTAATTTTTGGTATTCAGGTATTCACATATCATTAATTGTTTATTTTTTCTAGGTTCTTAATTTTTCCTAATTTTTCATTATAACTTCATCCGTAAACTTTTCGTTACCGTAAAAAAAATATTAAAGGTACCCTCCTACGGTTCACTCGGTTCACTAAATAACGTTACTCTCTACTTTTCGAGATGGTGCAAAATAAATTTTTTGTTCCTCAAGCGAGGTTTTTTCCCGGAGAGAAACAAGAAAAAAAATGAATTACGGAGATCTACGTCTGTAAAAGAACGTTGATAATAATCAGTTTTATTCACGATATTGGAGATTTTTTGTCTTTGTTCTTAATTTTTCTTTCATTTATTACTTAGTTGTTTTGATAAATTTTTAAATATTTATCTTTGTTAATTTTTTATAGTTTAGTCTCCCTCAAATTTCAATTTTCTACGATAAATATTTTTAGAGGTAACTAAAAATTAAACAAAATAAAAATATGCACGGACGCCCATTTTACCTCGGAACGTCCTCGTCATATATGACGTTCGTAAAAGCCCAAAAATAAATGACTTCTACGCGTTTAGAATCCATTTTTTTACGCTTAGAACGTCTTTAGGCGTAATAATAGTTCCAATAGTGACATTTCATCGGAACCGTTTATAACTCGAAAAGGTATAAGTAAAATGTGTGAAAAAAAAATTCAATTTTTCCGAGGTCGACTTTTTGAGAGCGTAATTTGATTAGCTTTTGAGTATAAACGGTTCCGAATGAACGTCACTATTGAATAGTATAACGCTTAAAGACTTCTGAAGCGTAAAAAATGATTTCTAAAACGCGTAGAGTCATTCTATTTTGGGCTTTTACGAAACGTAACTATATGCAAGACGTTTCCGAGGTAAATGGGCGTCGTGCAATATTTTCTTTTTTTTTTAATTTAGTTACCTCTAAAAATATTTTTCTTAGAAAATGGAATTTAAGGGAGACTAAATTATAAAAAAGAATAATAATAAATAATATAGTATAGATTATGAAAAATAATTAGAATTTAAGAAAAATGAAGAACGAAGAAAAAAAAAATATCCAATTATGTGGAATAACTGTATTATATCAATTCTTTACAGACTTAAATTCCGTAATTATTTTTTTGGTTTCTCTCGGGAAAAAAAACTCGCTTAAGGAACAAAAAGTTTATTTTTGCACCATCTCCCGAAGAGTATAGAGTAACGCTTTTTTAGTGCCCGAGTGGAAAACCGTAGGAGCCTCGTATATAGTGACGGTTTCGTAAAAGCCCAAATAAATGATTCTACGCGTTTACAATTTTTTACGCTTAGAAGTCTTTAAGCGTAATAATAGTTCCAATGGTGACGTTTCATCGGAACCGTTATAACTCAAAAGGTCTAAATCAAAATCGCTCTCCAAAAAGTCGACCTCGGAAAAAATTGAAATTTTTTTTCAAATTTTAACTTATACCTTCGACTTATAAACGGTACAGAATAAACGTCACTATAATAATAAGTATTACGCCTAACGATAGTTCGTGCGTGAAAATTTTGCCGTTTGATCGTTTGAGGTCATTTTTAGGGTCCTGAAGAAACGTCGTTATAAAATAGTGACGCCTCAAAGGGACCCAGCCTCGATTTATCCCCTCCGACGGTCGTCTCGGTAAACGTCACTATCGTATTTTGAGGAAAAAAACGAAAAGTTCACGGGTAAAGTTATGATGAAAATAAGGAAAAATTAAGAACATAGAAAAAATTAAAACAATTAATGATTCTGTGAATACCTGAATATCAATTACCTAATTAAATATCGACCGTAAAAAATCTTAAAGGTTCCCCACTTACCTTCGATCGGGCACAAAAATAAGCGTAACATGTTTACTTCTCGGGAGATGTTGCAAAATAAATTTTTGTTCCTTAGCAGTGTTTTTCAGGGCAAGTGTACTTTATCATATACTATTATTATGTTTTATTTAGTCTCCCTTAATTCAGTTTTCATAAAATAAGTTTTTAGAGTAACTAAACAAAAAATAATTAAAAGAAAACAACGCACGACGCACATTTCTAGCTTTGAGCGATTTTTTGCTACACTTTACCCAAATTAGCCGTAAACAAAGTAAGGTCTAGCCTCCTACGGCTTCACTTCAGGCACTAAATAACTTACGTCTCTACTTTCGGGAGATGTGCAAAAATAATTTTTTGTTCCTAAGCGAGTTTTTCCCGAAGAACCAAAAAAAAAAAAAATAATTACGGAAATCTAAGTCTGTAAGGAATTGAAATAATCAGTTATTCACATATTGATATTATTTTTTCTCTTTTCTTATTTTTCTTAATTTCTTAATTATTTATTATGATCTAATACTATATTTATTTATATTAATTTTTTTTAAGTTTGAGTCTCCCTTAAATCTCCATTTTTCTACGATATAATATTTTTAGAGTAACAAATTAAAAAAAAAAAAAAATATTGCAAAACAATTTTTTACCTCGGAAACGTCCTCGTCATATAGTGACGTTTCGTTAAAAGCCCAAATAAAGACTCTATGCGTTAGAATCCATTTTTTTACGGCTAGAAGTCTTAAAGCGTAATATAGTTGCCAATTAAGTGACGTTTCATCGGAACCATTTATAACTCAAAAGGTCTAAATAAAAATCGCTCTCCAAAAAGTGACCTTCGGGAAAAAATGAAATTTTTTTTTCAAATTTTAACTTATACCTTCGATTTATAAACGGTGATTAAACGTCACTATAATAATATTAATACGCTTAACGATGTTTATACCCTGAAAATATTGCCGTATTTGAGTTCGAGGGTTTTTGGTAATCGAGAAACGTCATTATATTATAGTGACGAAGTAGAGAAAACTCGGCCTCGATTGATCCCCTCCGAGGATCGTCTAGGAAATTACGAAACGTCACTATCGTATTTGAGAAAAAAAAAAGTTCACTGATAAAGTTATGATGAAATTAGGAAAAATATTAAGAACAGAGAAGAAAAGAAGAATTAATGATATGTGTAACTTGTTTATCAGTTTGTACTAGACATACCGAAGTAATTAAATCATTAAGGTCCCCACTTGACGCTTCGATCGGACAAAATAAACGTAACATCTTACTTCTCGGGAGAGATGTTGCAAAATTAAATTCTTTCGTCCTTAGGCGAGTTTTTTTTCGAAAGTGTACCTTTATACTATACTATACTTATTTTCTAATTTAGTCCTCCCTTAAATCAGTTTTCTGATGAAAAAATGAAATTTTAGAGGTAACTAAACAAAAATTTAATTAAAAAAAACACACGCAAATACGGTATATGTATATTGCTATGAGCGATTTTTTGCTACACTTTACAAATTAGCGTAAAAAAATATTAAAGGTACCCTCCTACGGTTCACTCGGGGCACTAAATAACGTTACTCTCTACTTTTCGGGAGGTGGTGCAAAATAATTTTTTTGTTAAAGAGTTTTTTTTCCAGAGAGAAAAGAAAAGAAGAATTATTAGGAATAGCACATAAAAAATTGATAATAATCAGTTATTCACATATGGTAAATGGGGGGCGTCTGCATATTTTTTTTTTTTTTAAGCTTAGTTATCTACTAGAATTATTTTATCTATAAAAAAAAATATAAAAAAAGAGAAAATATATATATATATATATATATATATATATATATATATATATATATATATATATATATATATATATATATATATAAAATAATTATTTAATATATATTATAATAATACTATAATATAATTAATATATATATTATATATATATATATAATAAATATATATATATATATATATATTATAATATATTAAATATTATATATATATATATATATATATATTATATATATATATATATATATATATATATATTGAAATGGTGTTAAAAATTATTGCTGATGATACGTTAATATTGATTTACACACAAACAAAATTGAAACTACTATATTATAATTGTAAACATTTAATTAATTAAAATATGAACAAAAATCTCTTTTACAGTTCTTTTATTGATTTACGTACTTTTTATTATAAAACTATAATTAGTATATTGATTAAGAAGAAACAGTTTTTAATTTCTTTTGCACTTTACAAGATCTCGCAAATAACTGATGATGATATATATTATTGAAGTAGTATAAATAATTATTGCTGATGATGCGTTAATATTGATTATCACACAAAAATAACTCTATTGTATTGAAATTGCAAACTTTTAATTTATTAAAATGAAAAGTATTATAAAAAGTATATAAAATATTATATAGATTGCATTTATATTCATTAGAAGAGTCAATAACCGACAGAACCATTGATTTTCTAAAATACAAATTTACGTTGGAATTTCTCGCTAAGGTAGCGCACTTAAAATGGAACAAGCGCCTTAAAAAAGGGGTCCGGCATATCAATTTTAGCTCAAAAACGGTAAGAGATTGTTACTTCTAACCTTAATTGTGAATTCTAGGTCTCGGAAAGTTCTACCTTTCGAGATCATGGATAACCTTATATTGCAGCATCGAAAAAAACTCGCTTAGGAACGAAAAATTTATTTTTCCCCGTCTATCGAGAATTAAAATGTAACGTTATTTCCATTTACGATCGAAGCGTAAGGAGGGACCCTTGTGATTTTTTACGTTAATTTTCAGAGTTTTGATTAGAAGGGACACCCCCGGAGAGTAACGAGGGGCGTCTAACCACATTACAGCTGCTTTTAGTTTTTCGATAACCGAAACCGCTTCGAAAACTGATCGACGGATTGCGATAGGCGACCGCAATTTTAAACTTTTACTTCGTCACGACACGCTTATCCATGCTGGACAACGAGAAGTCCAATATTCTGGAATTTTCTTTTGGTTTTCCATCGATAAAAACTCCTTAGGGGACAAAAAAAATTTATTTTTCCCCGTCTCCAGAGAAGGTAAAATGTAACGTTGGGTCCACTGCATACAATAGTCACATAAAAGTTTTTAGACTTTGAGTTTGTGCTTAGCCGTTGTCCAATTTCCAAACCCACTTTTTTTGGATTTTGAAATGAAAATTGCGATATTTATCCACTTTGCCCGAAAAAGAAAAAAAAAATCGCAATTTTCAATTCAAAAATCCAAAAAAAGTAATGGTTTGGAAATTGTCAACGCTGCCACAAAAAACTCAAAAAAATGCGAAAATATTCAATAGTTATAATGTAACCTTCTATCCGTATGTCAAGTTTGAAGTAATTTACAAAAAAATTCTGGGAGGTTGATACGAAAAGGTCAAAAACAAGTGGTTTTAGAAAATGTCAAAATTTTGAAAAGACAGGAAGCTCAGACACAGAAAAACAAACGGGAAAACGAGCGGTTTATACTTCCAAAAAAATATGCATATTTGATATTAAAAGGGTCTAATATAGAGGTTTATAGGTTATAATTATAAGGTTATTTTAGGGGGGGCTGAAATTGGTGTTTAGCGACAGCATATTTTACCAAATGTAAGGACTAAAACAACAAACATACAATAGAACTTGCCTTGGTCATAAAGGTTTAAAAATATGAAGCTGCAAATGGCATCTTTCACCGGTACAATTTTCTGGTATAAAAATTCTTTGGAATAAAAGGAACACAAGATTCAAATTTGTGCCAAACGCAGAGTAAAACCGCACTAAAACGGGACGTTACCTTGTGAGTTTTAAAATTCGTATGTAAAAAAATAATTAATACGAAATGCAATTTCAATCTATCAATTAGTTATAACCTACTGTAAGGAGGGTGCTAGTTTACGGGCTAAATTCCTTTTTTTTATTATTTAGTTGGCAAACAAGTTTCTAAAGGGAACAACCAATTTAATTTTTTGGCACAAACCCATAATATAGAAGCCTGTCAATATGGCATCTTTCACCGGGAAAGTTTCGGCCTAAATTCTTTAATAATGGGAACAAGAAGATCAAATTTGTTATAAAACGCATAATAAAATCGCGCTAAAGGGGACGTTACTTTGTGAATTTTAAAAATTCGTAGGAAAAAAATAATGGTCATACATAAATGCAATTTCAATCAATCAATTAATTATGACCTACTGAAAGGAGACATGCTAGTTTACGGCCTAAATTCCTTGTTTTTTTTATCTCTGGTGGTGCATCCCCCCGAAAGGGGGATGCAACCAATTTAAAATTTTTGGTTTGCCTTTTTTCATGGGTTAGAATGTAGGTAAAGGGTTGAAATTTTGCTTTTTATAAATGTTAAAAATTTAGAAATTGTAAGCCTATGGATGTAGGATAGAAATGGCTAATTAGGTGCTAAAGAAATCACAATCTATTATACTTAGAATAACCAAAGAGATACAAATAGTACAACATAGTAAGGACTACAATAAACTACAATTTTATCTTGCTAGGTCAAACAGGTTTGAAAATATAAGCCTGTCAATATGTCATCTTTCACCGGGAAATTTCCAACCTAAATTTTTTGTTAATAAAGGGAACAAGAAGATCAAATTTGTGCAAAAACGCATAATAAAATCGCACTAAAGGGAACGTTACTTTGTGAATTTTAAAATTCGTATAAAAAAATAATAATCATACGTAAATGCAATTTCAAACAATCAATTAATTATGTCCTACTGAAAGGAGGCATGCTAGTTTACGGCCTAAATTCCGTGTTTTTTTCTATTTCTGGTGGAGAAATTTTCTAAAGGAAACAACAACCAATTCAAATTTTTGGCACAAACAAATAATAAAGAGAACGGTTTTTTTGTTTCATCACCTTACACAAAAGGGAAACACGTAGTGTTTTTTCCGAAAATTTTAAAACTTGTCCCAGGAACTCCCTGTACCCCCGCCAACTAATGAGGAGTACCTAAGGACCCTATTATGATAAATTTTTACATTTCTCAAATTTTCCGTGATTATTGATGTTTTTCGTGTTTCCCCTTACTTCACGTACTTGGAAAGATATTACCCTTTAAAAATGGTAATATTTTAATTTTTTATAAATGTTAAAAATTTAGAAATTGTAAGCCTAGATGTAGGATGGAAATGGCCAATTTATTGCTAAAGAAATCAAAATCTATCTTAGTAAGAATACCAAAAGATACCAAATGTACAACATGAGTGAAGGCCTACCAACAAACTCACAATTTAACTTGTAGGTCAAACAGGTTTTGAAGATATAAGCTGTCAATATGGTATCTTTCACCGGAAATTTCCGGGCTAATTTTTTGTTAATAACGGGAACAAAGATAAATTTGTGCCAAACGGCATAATAAATCGCACTTAAGGGAACGTACTTCGTGAATTTTAAAGAATTCGTAGAAAAAAATAATGTCACACGTAAATACAATTTCAATCTATCAATTAGTTATGACCTACTGAAAGGAGACGCTAGTTTACGGCCTAAATTCCTTGTTTTTTTTTTTATTTCTGGTGGAAAAAATTTCTAAAGGGAACAACCAATTTAATTTTTTTTGCACAAACCCATAATAAAGGGAACGGTTTTTGTTCCATTACCTTACGCAAAGGGGGAATAGAAAAGACTACAATAAACTACAATTTTTATTTGCTAAGTCAAACAGGTTTGAAAATATAAGCCTGCCAATATGTCATCTTTCACCGGGAAATCAACGGGCTAAATTCTTTGTTAATAAAAGGAACAAGAAGATCAAATTTGTGCCAAAACGCATACTAAAATCGCACTAAAGGGAACGTTACTTTGTGAATTTTAAAAATTCAAAAAAAAAAAAAATAATGGTCATACGTAAATGCAATTTCAATCTATCAATTTCCACTATGGATAAGGTAGAAGAAGAAAACTTGAAAAAGGAAAAGTTGAAACAGTATTTCTAAAGGAAGAAGAAGAAGAAGAAGAAGAAGAAGAAGAACAACAACAACAACAACAACAGCAAGAAAAAAGGTGGAGTTTTATTTCCAAAATATATTATTATTTTATTGGTTTTTCTCGGAAGCTTATCATTAGTTTTAGTGATATCCTATTTTGTTTGGCCACAGTTATAGAGAAGAGGAACCTATAAACTTAGTCAATGCGCCCATAATCTGATTCCTGAGAATAGCCAGATCGACTAGTTCAAACAATATGCTCCACTTTTGATGTTTTTAGATAAATAAATATATATATACCGAATATTTATATATATAGATAGATATATAATATATAAATATAATATATTATATATATATATAATATTATTATATATAATATATATATATATATATATATATTATATATAAATATAATATATATATATATATATATATATTATATATATTAATAATATATATATATTATTATATATATATATATATACAGATATATGTTGAACCAAAAACGATGTCTCAATCGTGCACGCCACGCTCGCACTCACGCACGCACTCACTAACGATCGCCATAGTTTTAATAATATTATAAATAAATGATAATAATATAAAAGTTTTGAAAAGATATACCTGGAATAATTAATTAGTCAAACATTTCAACAATAAAATATATATTTTTATTTTACGTAATGAAAAAATAAAAATTTCAAAACACTATTTTTTTAATCAAACCTTCCGAGTAAATGTTTTTTTTTTATTTCTCAACTATAAATATAGCGAGGAATAAGTAATTTTTCCCAGAAATAATCAGTCTATTGAATGTACTATTAACGTTGTTCCTTAAGCTCACAAATAACGTCAGAATCAACGTCCAAGAAGTCAAATGAGTTGCCTTGGTGGAAGAAAAAGGATCGTTTATGACTCGTGAAGAAAATAACTGCCGCGTCCGTCGTTTTTTGATCCTTCTTTTCAACCATCCGCGCTCGTCGACGATTATCATCGGACGATGTAAATGCCATTTTTTTTGAGATGGAAATAAACTTGCACCATTTACCCGATGAGTCGTTGGGCGTTATTTTTGGATATCTCCGCTTTAGAGATATATACAACGTGTCGATCGCTTTACGATCGAGAAAATTGGCGGTGATTTACTACCTGCAAAAGAAGTACATGATCGAAAATCTCGAGGCGGAGAAGTTAAATTTTAGCTCGTACTTCTCGCTACTACTCGATTCGGAGGACGAAGAGGAGGAGGAGGAGGAGGAGAAAACCTCCGAGAGTTTTCTAGATTTTCTCGAGAATGCGACGAGAAATCCGTACGAGAACCCCCATCGCAACTCGCCTAAGACGATAGCGTTGACGCTAACAAAACACATGCTCGTACAGAATAACGTCGATGGCGCCGCCGTTTCGTTAGCCGCCAGAACCGCCGGAATTCTTAGGAAAATGAATATCGCGTATGAATATTTGACAACTTTAATTTTATCTTTAGATCGTTATAAATCATTTATAAATTTAATGGACGTAATGATACCACAACAACGAGGATCTTTGTTAAAAATCGAGAATCTAGAAATTATTAATAAAGGTACTGCTCCTACTAACACCCTCCGCCACGACGACTTTCTCGAATTGCTGAAAAATGCCTCGATCCTCTTTCCAAATCTAATAGCGTTAAAATTATCGTGCGGATGTTGCCACAGCACGATGGAAAAATCGAAAGAAACCTTTCGCGAGAAAGAGTTTTCGAGGCGATTGGAAGAGCTTCGGATTCCTCCTTTAAGTAATTTAACCGCGTTGGTCGTGGATTATAACAACATCGATGAAATTATGGGAATCTCTTCGTCGTTGATTAATTTGCAAAAAATCGGAATTCGTTTAAATCATCAACACTCGCCAACTGTTATTTTTAGCGATCCCGTGGTGCGATTAGTTTCAAAAACCGGCGTAAAGACGTTAGAATTGATTTTGAGTTTCTCTTCGGAAGAAGAATTATTCCCCAGCTTCGCGTACACCAATATGTGGCGAGAACAATTGTTCGAATATTTTGGGCCTGACTGCGGTGGCGACGGCTGTACTAACAAAAAAATAACCAATTTAGTTTTGGTGGTTGAAATCGATCGACGAAGAATAATCGATCTGAATATCGAGGAGACACCACGAGTCGAAAATTATTCGAAATCGACGGTAGGTGAAGTAGAAGAAGAAGAGGAAGAACCGTTAGCGGAAATACTACATTCTAAATTTGAAAAGCTTTATACTAAAAGTTGGAAAACGACAGAGATGAAAATATCTTCTTGTATCGCTTGTCGAGCGCTACGCGCGATTATGCTGCTTTTTGTGCGCGGTTTATCAGAAAATAATCGACTAAGATGCCATTTACCATCGTGTAAATCGTTTCACACGGCATTAGAAGCGAAAATAATCGATTCTTGGGATTCGAAAAAATTCGGTAACCGATTACGAAGGAAAATTAGAATGGTCGATGGTTTCCTGGAATTGAAGATGCAAAACTTTTGTAACTTTAACGATGTTCTGCGAAAAGACGAAAGCCTCGATACTGCGTCACCTCGCCGCCAATTTCAAAACGTGTTCCGTTTAAAATTGATATTGGACAGATGTCGTAGCTATTGGGCAGGATTTCTTAATTCTAGCTCGATGAGTATGGAGATTGCCAAAGCGTTCCCTAATTTGTCGTATTTGGAAATAAGAAGAAACAATTATCAACGAATGTTTACCCACAAATATTTACGCGATGAACATTCTCCCGTTTTCAAAAATTTGTTAGAACTAAAAATGGATTATAGCGATGCTTTATTCGATATATGTGACGTCTCTCCGAATCTAAAAAAGATCACCGTATTCCTTAATTGGGAGAGTATTTTACTTTGCAGAATTCATAAATCGTTGGATGTTATTCGCCGTTCTTCAACATCGACAATAGAATTTAATTTTGACTATTATTTAACGGATATAAGCAATTTGTGTTTGAATTATCCCAGTAGCTGTGGTCACGGATTTGGAACAAACTCAAATCGCTTGCGCGGTAACATTATAGTGTCTTTGGCAGATAAAAGTGGAAATTCACTCATTTGTTGGAATATAAAACTATGGGATTTCTTCGAAAAGAGGCGCGTTTTGGACGAGTCGTCGTACGATAGCGTTCGCGATAATGAATATGGAGAAGCGAATTTCTTTCAGGGTCATTTTTGCGTGAAAGGCGAAGATTATTTCAATTACGAATGTTCGTTTTTTACGTTTCTAGAGAATTATCAAGAACTCACCCCTAAAACATTTCATTTGCTTTTCACGGATATTGACAGCCGACATTTTTATAAACGTTTTTAAAAATTGTCAGTATGAAAATAAAACAATATTCGCGGCAAAAATACAGCGAATTGATAATAGTTCTCTGATATATTATGTTTTTTTATTTTTTTGAAAAATAATAGTTTTCTACTTGGCCAATTTTTTCAAAACATTTTTTTTATTTAAAAAAACATTCAATGTTTAAATTTAAAAAATAAAAATTATTTTTTTAGAATTATCTTTAAATTTTAAAACTATATTTCTAGTAGTTAATGCTTTATGTGTGTGTAAAGTTTTTTTTATTTGAATACAAATTTCCATTATATTTTTAATTTGTAATCGAAATAAAGATTAAAGTTTGTTTTAGTTTTGAAAACGAATTTTTATCACTTTTCTTCTACTTTTTATATTAATTTTTTTTAAAACTTGTATTAACAAGTTTGATCTATTTATATGTATTTTGAATTTATGTATGTATTTAACCTTCTTTACATTTTTTATATAAGAGAGATTCAATTAAAAAAAAATATTCACACACTGACTTTAAATAACCCAAATCCTACTTTTAAACGGAGTCTAGGACTTTGCGTAGCCCCGCGCTTAACGATGTTCTAAGCATAGAAAATGGATTTTAAACGCGTAAAGTCATTTTAAGGGGCTCTTATAAAACGAGATTATCTTTCACCGGGAAATTTCTGGCCTAAATTCTTTGTTAATAAAGGGAACAAGAAGATCAAATTTGTGCCAAAACGCCTAATAAATTCGCACTAAAGGGAACGTTACTGTGAATTTTAAAGATTTCGATAGAAAAAAAATAATGGTCACATTACGTAAATGCAATTTCAATCTATGCAATTAGTTATGACCACTGAAAGAAGAGGCATGCTAGTTTACGGCCTAAATTCCTTGTTTTTTTTTTATTCTCTGGTGGAAAAAATTTCTAAAGGAAACAAAATTTAAATTTTTGGAACAAACCCATAATAAAGGGAACGTTTTTTTGTGCTACCATACGCAAAGGGGGAATAGAAAGGACTACAATAACTACAATTTTTAATTAGCTAGGTCAACAGGTTATGAAAAATAGTAGGCCATGTCAATATGTATCATTCACCGGGAAATTACGGCGCAAATTTCTTTAATAAAAGAACAAGAAGATAAAATTGTGCCCCAAAACGAATACTAAAGCGCACTAGGTTAACGTTACTCTTGTGAATTTTAACAATCAAAGAAAAAAAAAGAAGGCCATACGTAAATGCAATTTACAATCTATCAATTAGTTTTATGACCTACTGTAAGACGGCATGCTAGTATACGCCTAAATTCCAGTGTATATTCTTTGAATTTCTGTGAAAAATTTCTAAAGGAACAAATCAATAAATGTTTGGCACATCCCAAATAAAGAACGGTTTTGTTCCATCACCCTACCGCAAAGGAGGGGGAAACACTAGGCGTTTTTTTTCCGGAATTTTGAATAAAAAAACTTGTGCCCAGAACCCCTGTATCCTGCAAATAACTGTGGCACAAAAGATACGTCCCATCATTATATGGTTGTCCAACATTTAAATTATGGTGCCTTTAAAAATTTGATTTTTTGTTCCCTTACTAACAAAGAATTTAGACCGATAATTTCCAGATGTGTAAGATGACATAATATTGACAGGCTTATTTTTTAAAAATAGTCTGACCTAAGTTGAAATTATAGTATGTTGTAGACGCGGGGTTTATTTTTATTTTATTTTCAAAAAACAAAAAGAAAACCGGCCTGTTTTGTACGAATAATAAAAATATCACGGAAGTTTTTGAATAAAAAGAGATTTTTTAGTAGGAAATATATCAGAACTAGATGTATAAAAACGAAATTAAATTAAACAAAATTTTTTATTTCAATAAGTTTACAAACTTCTTTATTTTCTTGGCCACAATTTTAAAAAGTCTGTTAAAAAATTCTTCATCAGTAATAACCTCTCTCGTCTCATCAATAAAATGGATTCTTTTTGGAGTAGTTTTATGAAAATTATCTAAAAAATAGATTTCATTATTATATCGAAAAAAGTGAGGATTTTTTTAGAAGGAAAAACTAAACAATCGAATAAAGAAGTGAAATTGAAGGTTACCTTTTTGGACGAATAAAAATCCCCCCAAAAAACAGATTGAAAATCTTACGCGAGAATTTCGTTTTATCTTAAATAATTTCCACGCGGGGTTTGTTTTAATGCGCGAGAGAATCGTTTATCTTTTAACCAAACCGCAAGTTTCGTACGAAAAATATAAATATTACGCGAGTTTTTTATTACATCGTAGAAAAAGTGATTTTTTTGAAGAAAACTAGAAGTTCGATTAAATCGGTGGAATTCCACGCGAGGTTTTCCTTTTTTGGTGGTAAAAAATCACCAGAGGACTCGATCGAAAATCTAACGCGAGGTTTTAGTTTTTTCGCAAATAATTTCCACGCGAGGTTCGTTTTAATGTGCTTGAGAATCGTTTTTTTTTCTTTAACAAAAAACCGCGAGGTTCGTTCGAAAAACAGCAATTTTATACGCATTTTATATTTTTATCGTCTAAAAAGTGATTTTTTTAAGGAAAACTATACGTTGAGGTAAATTAATGAAATTTCCACGCGAGGTATTGTTTTTTTTTCGTATAAAAATCCCCCTAGGACTCGATCGAAAATCTCACGCGAGGTTTTCATTTTTTTGCAAATAATTTTCACGCGGGGTTTGTTTTAACGCGCGTGAATATCGTTTCCGTTTTAACAAAACCGCCTATTTCGTACGAAAAATATGAATTTGTACACGAATTTTATATTTTATCGTAGAAAAAGTGCTTTTTTAAGGAAAACTATACGTTGAGTTAAATTAATGGAATTTCCACGCGAGGTTTTAGTTTTTTTTGCGTATAACATTCTACACTCGAAGGAAAATCTCACGCGAGGTTTTCGTTTTTTTGCAAACACTTTTCACGCGGGGTTTGTTTTAATAAGCGTAAATATCGTTTCTTTTTTAACTGAACCGCCTATTTCGTACGAAAAATAGGAATTTTTATACGCATTTTATATTTCATCGTAGAAAAAGTGCTTTTTTTAAGGAAAACTATACGTTGGCGTAAGTTAATGAAATTTCCACTTGAGGTTTTCCTTTTTTGGCGTATAAAAACCCCCCGATGACTCGAAGGAAAATCTCACGCGAGGTTTTAGTTTTTTTGCAAACACTTTTCACGCTGAGTTTGTTTTAATACGCGTGAATATCGTTTCTTTTTTAACTGAACCGCCTATTTCGTACGAAAAATAGGAATTTTATAGGCATTTTATATTTCATCGTAGAAAAAGTGCTTTTTTTAAGGAAAACTATACGTTGGCGTAAGTTAATGAAATTTCCACGCGAGGTTTTCCTTTTCTGGCGTATAAAAATCCCCCGAAGACTCGAAGGAAAATCTCACGCGAGGTTTTAGTTTTTTTGCAAACACTTTTCACGCGGGGTTTGTTTTAATACGCGTGAATATCGTTTCTTTTTTAACTGAACCGCCTATTTCGTACGAAAAATAGGAATTTTTATACGCATTTTATATTTCATCGTAGAAAAAGTGCTTTTTTTTAAGGAATACTATACGTTGGCGTAAGTTAATGAAATTTCCACTTGAGGTTTTCCTTTTTTGGCGTATAAAAACCCCCCGATGACTCGAAGGAAAATCTCACGCGAGGTTTTCGTTTTTTTGCAAACACTTTTCACGCTGAGTTTGTTTTAATACGCGCGAATATCGTTTCTTTTTTAACTGAACCGCCTATTTCGTACGAAAAATAGGAATTTTATACGCATTTTATATTTCATCGTCGAAAAAGTGCTTTTTTTTAAGGAAAACTATACGTTGGCGTAAGTTAATGAAATTTCCACGCGAGGTTTTCCTTTTCTGGCGTATAAAAATCCCCCGAAGACTCGAAGGAAAATCTCACGCGAGGTTTTCGTTTTTTGGCAAACACTTTTCACGCTGAGTTTGTTTTAATACGCGTGAATATCGTTTCTTTTTTAACTGAACCGCCTATTTCGTACGAAAAATAGGAATTTTATACGCATTTTATATTTCATCGTAGAAAAAGTGCTTTTTTTAAGGAAAACTATACGTTGGCGTAAGTTAATGAAATTTCCACGCGAGGTTTTCCTTTTCTGGCGTATAAAAATCCCCCGAAGACTCGAAGGAAAATCTCACGCGAGGTTTTCGTTTTTTTGCAAACACTTTTCACGCTGAGTTTGTTTTAATACGCGTGAATATTGTTTCTTTTTTAACTGAACCGCCTATTTCGTACGAAAAATAGGAATTTTATACGCATTTTATATTTCATCGTAGAAAAAGTGCTTTTTTTTTAAGGAAAACTATACGTTGGCGTAGATTAATGAAATTTCCACGCGAGGTTTTCCTTTTTTGGCGTATAAAAATCCCCCGAAGACTCGAATGTAAATCTCACGCGAGGTTTTCAATTTTTTGCAAACATTTTTCACGCGGGGTTTGTTTTAAAACGCGTGAAAATCGTTTCTTTTTTAACAAAACCGCAGGTTTCGTACGAAAAACACACCTTTTGCACGATTTATAGATTTTATCGTAGAAAAAGTGCTTTTATTAAGGAAAACTATACGTTGGCATAAATTAATATAATTCTCACGTAGGAAAAGGTTTCGTGAGCGTATAGAAAATGTCAAAAGACGAAAAACACGAAACCTACGTAGAATTTATCGCTCGTGCGTTTTGGTGAATTCGACGAAAGAAACAAACTATACGTTTTAACCAAACCAGCCAAAATATTACGTAGAATTTGTTCCATTTGCGTGTAAAAAGAGTGTTTTTCGTAAATTTTTTTCAGGTGAACTTTCCTAACCTAACCTAACCTAACCTAACCTAACCTAACCTAACCTAACCTAACCTAACCTAACCTAACCTACCTAACCTACCTACACCTAGCCAACCTTAACCTAACCTAACCTAACCTAACCTAACCTAACTAACCTAACCTAACTAACCTAACCTAACCCCTAACCTAACCTGAACCTAACCTAGGACTAACCTAACCTAACTACCTAACCTAACTAACCTAACTAACCTAACCTAACTAACCTAACTATACCTAACCTATTCAACCTAACCTAACCTAATTACCTAACCTATACCTAACCTAACCTAACCTAACTACTGTACTGAACTAACCCTATACTGACAGCTAACCTAACTAACTAACTAACCTATACCTAACCTAGACTAACCTAACCTAACCTAAGTTCACTGACGTTCTTTTCTACGCAAAATTGGTTTTTAACTCTTTTTCGCATGCTTTTTAACTCTTTTTCTACATTTTTGCGTAAAAAAACTGTTTTTCGTCACAACTGTAACTATACGAAACGACATTTTATACGCAAAAATTGCCGAAAAACACGTAGGTTTTGTTCCAATTAGAAAAAAAACACACAAAAAATACGCAAAATTTAAAAAACGTAGGTTAACTTTATAGCCCTTAAAAATTGGTCGTAGAGTACGTTTTGCCTCCCGCGGATACTAGAAACGCGTCCTACGCTCGTGGGTGACGTGCTATTAGACTCGTTCTTGATATTATAGTACGAAAAAGAAGAAATACCTCACGTAGGTTAAGTTTCTTACTAAAATAAAGAAAATCACACGCACGAAACCCGCGTGAAAACTGTTTACGAATAATAAAATCAAATTTTCATGTCAAATAAATATCAAAATTTTGTAAACGATATCTCGCGTAAGATTAACCTAACCTAACCTAACCTAACCTAAGCATTAAACCTATATCTACGGGAGATAATTTTTTTTTTGTAATACAAAAACCTTACTCGTGTTAGGTTTCAAAACTCCATAGTGAAAATCTCGCGTAGATATTCATAAAAGATATTTCGCGTAAGAAATATTCTATGCAGGATTTAGCGTATATCTACGTTGGTTAAGGATTCTTTTTGTAAATACCTCACGTAAATTATGTTTCAAAGTTATGCATCCAAATTCACACGTAAATATTGTTATGTAGTTTTCCGCACGAAACCCACGTGGGATTTATATTTGTAGAAAAATAAATGAATTTGAACGTCAAAAAAGTTTTTAATATTTGAAAACAGATATCTCGCGCGAGGTTTATCCTATGAAGAATTAAGCTTATACCTACGGGAGTTAAAGATTCTTTTTGTAAATGCAAAAATCTCACGTATAGTAAATTTTGAAGTCAGATAACCAAATCTCACGTGAATATTGTTATATATAGTTTCCGCACGAAACCCACGTGAGAATTATGTTTATACCCAATAAACCAATTTCAACGTCAAAAAAGTATCAAACCTTTATAAAAGATATCTCGCGTAAGATTTATTTTATGGAGGATTTAGAGTATATATACGTGAATAAGGATTCTTTTTGTAAGCACAAAAACTTCACGTAAATTAAGTTTCAAAGTTATGTATCCAAAATCACACGTAAATATTGTTATATAGTTTTCCGCACGAAACCCACGTGGGATTTATATTTGCAGAAAAATAAACCAATTTTAACGTCAAAAAAGTATCAAAATTTAGTAAAAGAAATCTCGCGCGAGGTTTATCCTATGAAGAATTAAGCGTATATCCACGTGAGGTAAAAGTTCTTTTTGTAAATACAAAAATCTCACGTAAAGTAAATTTCAAAGTTACTTAACCAAAATCTAACGTGAAAATTGGTATATAGTTTGCACACGAAACCTACGTGGGAATTATGTTTATAACCAATAAACCAATATCAACGTCAAAAAAGTATCAAAATTTCATAAAAGATATCTCGCGCGAGGTATATCCAATGAAGAATTAAGCGTATATCTACGTGAAGTAAAAGTTCTTTTTGTAAATAGAAAAATCTCACGTAAAGTAAATTTCAAAGTTACGTAACCAAAATTTCACGTGAATATTGTTATATAGTTTTCCGCACGAAACCCACGTGGGATTATGTTTATAACCAATAAACCAATTTCAACGTCAAAAAAGTGTCAAACCTTCATAAAAGAAATCTCGCGCGAGGTTTCTCCTATGAAGAGTTAAGCGTATATCTACGTGAAGTAAAAGTTCTTTTTGCAAATACATTCACGTAAAGTAAATTTCAAAGTTATGTAACCAAAATCTCACGGGAATATTGTTATATAGTTTCCACACGAAACCCACGTGGGAATTATGTTTATAAAAAATAAACCAATTTCAACGTCAAAAAAGTATAAAAGATATCTCGCGTAAGATTTATTTTATGGAAGATTTAGCGTATATCTACGTGGATGAGGATTCTTTTTGTAAGCACAAAAACTTCACGTAAATTAAGTTTCAAAGTTATGTATCCAAAATCACACGTAAATATTGTTATATAGTTTTCCGCACGAAACTCACGTGGGATTTATATTTGCAAAAAAATCAATATCAACGTCAAAAAAGTATCAAAATTTAATAAAAGAAATCTCGCGCGAGGTTTATCCTATGAAGAATTAAGCGTATATCCACGTGAGGTAAAAGTTCTTTTTGTAAATACAAAAATCTCACGTAAAGTAAATTTCAAAGTTACTTAACCAAAATCTCACGTGAAAATTGTTATATAGTTTAGACACGAAACCTACGTGGGAATTATGTTTATAACCAATAAACCAATTTCAACGTCAAAAAAGTATCAAAATTTCATAAAAGATATCTCGCGCGAGGTTTATCCTATGAAGAATTAAGCGTATATCTACGTGAGGTAAAAGTTCTTTTTGTAAGTACAAAAATCTCACGTAAAGTATATTTCAAAGTTATGTAACCAAAATCTCACGTGAATATTGTTATGTAGTTTATACACGAAACCACACGTGGGAATTGTGTTTATAACCAATAAACCAATTTTAACGTAAAAAAAGTATCAAAATTTCCTAAAAGATATCTCGCGCGAGGTTTATCCTATGAAGAATTAAGCGTATATCTACGTGAGGTAAAAGTTCTTTTTTAAATACAAAAATCTCACGTAAAGTAAATTTCAAAGTTATTTAACCAAAATTTCACGTGAATATTGTTATATAGTTTCCACACGAAACCCACGTGGGAATTATGTTTATAAAAAATAAACCAATTTCAACGTCAAAAAAATATCAAACCTTCATAAAAGATATTCTGCGTAAGATTTATTCTATGGTGGATTTAGCGTATATCTACGTGGTTAAGGTTTCTTTTTGTAAACACAAAACCTCACGTAAATTACACGTAGATATTGTTATATAATTTTCAGCATGAAACCCACGTGGGATTTATATTTGCACAAAAATAAACCATTTTTAACGTCAAAAAAGTATCAAAATTTTATAAATGATATCTCGCGCGAGCTTTATCCTATGAAGAATGAAGCGTATATCTACGTGAGTTAAAGATTCTTTTTGTAAATACAAAAATCTCACGTAAAGTAAATTTCGAAGTTACGTAACCAAAATCTCACGTGAATATTGTTATATCGTCGGTTTCGTGCGGAAACTATACAACAAAAAGAATCCTTAACTCACGTAGATATAGGCTAAATGCTCCATGGTATAAATCTTACGCGAGATATCATTTATGAAATTTTGATATTTTTTTGACGTTATATTTGGTTTATTGGTTATAAACATAATTCCCACGTGTGTTTCGTGTGGAAACTATATAACAATATTCACGTGAGATTTTGGTTACATAAAATTTACTTTACGTAAGATTATTTACAAAAAGAACTTTTACCTCACGTAGATATACGCTTAATTCTTCATAGGATAAACCTCGCGCGAGATATCTTTTAGGAAATTTTGATACTTTTTTGACGTTAAAATTGGTTTATTGGTTATAAACACAATTCCCACGTGGGTTTCGTGTATAAACTTCATAACAATATTCACGTGAGATTTTGGATACGTAACTTTGAAACCTAATTTACGTGAGATTTTCGCATTTACAAAAAGAAACCCTAACTCACGTAGATATACTCTAAATACTCCATTGAATAAATCTTACGCGAGATATATTATACGCAATTTACAACCGATAAACCAATTTTGATGTCGAAAAAAGTATCAAAATTTCGTAAAAATTACGTGAGTTAAATTTCAATGTTCCATAGCGAAAATCTCGCGCAAAGATTTTATCGTTTAGATTCAACGGTAAACCTACGTGATATTTATTTTTGGTCTCAAAAGAAAATAATTTATACATCGAAAAAGGTATCAAAATATAATAAACGATATTTCACGTTAGTTTTTCAATAAGCGTATATTTCCACACGAAACTCACGTGAAAATTGTTTGTAAAATATTAAACAAATTTTACGTAAAAAAAGTGTCAGAATTTTTGGTAAAAACAAATAACTATAGAGATAGTTTTTTATTCAACATATATAATAGGAGATAGATAGATAGAATAAAAATGTTTATAAAAAAAAAAAAATTTGTAGTTTAAGTTATTCTCGCTTTTTCCAAGATCAAATCTGCGAGCATCTTCTCTTCTTGAGGGTGGCCGTGACCGTAAATCTCGTCGTGATCTCTCATGATCGAAGACGCGCTAGGATACTCAGCTCGGTAATCGTAAATTTCTTCTCCTTGCATTTTTTCTTCGTTTCTACGCAAATCAGAGCAAGGTTTAGGTTTTCGATTAGGAAAGTTCACGGGAGTAGCGACAAATTCCCCGCTTGTTTTCATTACCTCGTCGATATTGTAATATTCTCGACACTCATCCCCACTATATTTTTGACGCCCATCGAGTTTTTTATTCCGCTGCTTCTTTTTTGGCTTTGCTTCGGATGGTCCGATCGAGCTTCGTTCAAAAAACTCTTCATCCGATGGAGGGTGAACATTTATGAATGGCGCGTGATGAGGAGTCTGGAGATCGACGTGGCCTATATCGCCCACCGCGGGTTTATTTTGACGCGCCTTCTTCAATTCTTTTCTTTTCATTAATGTTGGAGGAGAGGCGTCCAGGCTTTCTTTATTAACTCGAAAATCGAATGGGGTTGAACGAGAGGCCCAAAGCCCTTCCGAAGCTCTTTCGATTTCGTATTCCCTTCTTTTGTCAAGGTATGAAGCGATGTGCTCCGAGGTTGGGAGATCAAGAGGGTATAAATTATCAATCGTAGGTTTATTTTCACCCCAAATATTCTTCGATTCCTTTTTTTTAATTAACGTTGATGACGAAAAGGTATTGGGATCTTCGTTGTCAGCTCGATAATCGGACGGGGTTGAACGAGCGGACCAAATCCCTTCCGAAGCTGTTGGGGCTGGGATATTATCTCTCCCCAAGTAGGATGGAGTAAGATCAACGGTTTCGCTTTGAAAAGGAGACGGTGTCCAATTGCCCATCGGAGGTTCCTGTCGATGGAAAATATTCAATTCCTTCTTTTTATTCAATTTAGTCGAAAAGGCATCCTGGTCTTTACGTTTAGCTTTTACCTTTTTTACCTCAAAACTAGAAAGGTAATGCTCCATGGCTTTAGTTGGTGCAAAATTATTAACATCGGTGATAGTTTTTATACTACACGCTTCAGGTGTATTTTTAATGGGGGTTAATACTTTCTTCTTTAATCCCTTCTTTTTATTTGATGTTTTTGAAAGCGCATCCGAGTCTTCATTATTACCTCGACGATCTAAATTCTTATACCCTTTATTAACACTAGAAAGATCCATTGTAGAGTGATTGATAAACTCGATCGAGGCAACCTTTTTATAGAGCGTGGTGACGTATTGATATTTGAATTCAAATATTAAAAAAATAATATTCTTAATTAATAATTTGGCAAAAAAAATTCCACAAACGTACAAACACCCCCACACTCATATATGACGTCAATAAATATATTCCCTTTGAGAGTACAAAAATTTAACGTGAAATAAGTTTCATAAGCTAATGTAACTAATTTATTTTCGTATTAAAGCAGCTTTACCTATTCTTATCTGAATTACGTTTTATTTAGTAACTTAATTTTTCAGAACGTTTGCTTAACTCAGTGTCGTTTTATCCCTAATCATATCTGCCAATTGTAACTAGGACGTCCATTGGCCAGCAGAAACCTCGCATAAAGAACACTCGTTACTATTTAGCTATAGCATATCCCTATTTGTTTTAAAAAAAGTAGGTTGAAACAGGAAATTAAAAAAGCTTCATTGAATGTTTTTTATTATAAAAATAGAAATGTAAATTTAAAATAAAATTTTATTTTTAATTAATAAAGATTAATAAAAATTACATAATTTGGTCGCGAACATCCCTTCTTCCGACGAGAAACTATTTCTTGCGAGTCGGCTTCAATTGTTTTTTTAATTTTTTTCTCATTTCCGTAATTAGAGATTTGATGTGCGATTTTATGGTGCTTTTTATTCTATTGATCACGACTCCATTATCAAATCCTAGTACATGTGAATAAAATTTTATAGTACTTGGGGTTATGTGTTTCCTTACACACCCCGCTGAGATTTTGTCATTTTTCCTTTCGATCTCGTTCTTGAAAAGCATGAAGAAAAAGTTCCTCTCTCCATTGCTGAATAGTTTCTTCTTTTCCAGTGGTTCTTTGTTTCTCAAATCCATCAAAGCTTTGGTCTGAGAGTCCGCTTCAATAAGAACGAAATCATTCATCTCCTCAACGTTCATCCTCATTTTTTTTTTGGAACTGATGGGTTGTTCACTATTCTCTATAAAAAGTAATAAATCCATTAGTGAATATTAAAAAAAAACCATATAATGTTTTTATAATAAAATAATTTTACGGAATATTTATTTTACCTCTTATTCTGTAAATTCATTTCTTGTTCTCAATCCGTCATTGTCATCGTCATCGTGTCGTCATACGCCACCGGATTCGAAAAAAGTTGCACATGATGATAAGAAAAATGTGTATTCCCGCTCGCAGAGAAAGAAACATGGGGGGTTGGAGTAGAGGTGAAGGTAGTTGCGGTATTTTCTCTCAATGAGGTGAATCGTCCTTTTTGTCGTCATATTCTAACAGAGGAAAAAATCAATTATATATTATATTTTATATAATATATATATATATTATATAATATATAAATATATATAATATATATTATATATATAATATATATATATATATATAATATATATATAAATAATATATATATAATTATTATATATATATTATATAATATAATATATAATTATTTATTTATTTATGTTTATTTAATTTAATTTTATTTATTTATTTTTGATTAAACTATTAATTTTAAAAAATCCGTTTTATCTCAGTGCGATAATTTACAATAACGCACAGAAACAATAATAATAATAATTCACTAAAAAGCTATAGTTTAAATGGTATATATTTATATATATATAATATATATATACATATAATATATATATAATAATATATATAATATATATATTATAAATATAAACTATATATAATATATATATATATATATATATATCGTGAAAATAAAGGACAAAATACTCGTAGTTATCTTTACCTCTATTATCTTCCCCAATATTTTGCATGACCACATTATCGTAGTAAGAGAGAGAGGGGTGGCAGGAAATTGATTCACTCGATTCGTCGGGTGTTTTCTGGAGTTGATGACCCCGCTGTTCTTCATTTTCAGAGTCTCCGCTTTGTTTCCGTTTTTGCTTCCGTTCACTTCTGGGTATTTCTTTTTGCGGTGTTTGATTTTTTTCAACTAATGTTTTTCTTAGAATAGCTTGTTTGATTTTCGAACGATTACCAGAACTCGGGGGAATATCGGGTGATGTAAATTCAACTCGTTCTTGTTCTTTATCTTCCTCCTTTTCAACACCCTCTGCATCGCGTCCCTCTCCGACTTCTTGAACGGATGACTCATCGGAAGATACGTCGAGTTTTTCACCAGGTGCTTTATAGGCATCCTCCTCCTCCTCCTCCTCCTCCTCCTCTCTTTCGGGTGACTCGTCTGGAGCTTTACCAGGCTCCTCTTCGGAAGACTCGTCCTGCGCATTATCTGGCTCTTTATCTGTTTCATATCTGGATGAAACTTCGTCGGGTAAAATCTGAGCGGATGCTTTAGCTGGTGCGTCAACGTGAACTTCGACGAGCGGCGGACTATCGGGTGACTTTTCACGACGCGCGGCAGAATCATCATCGGGCTCCTTTTCGTCTTCCAACTGCAGTTTTCCTCCCGTTTCGCTCTCTTCTCCGCCATCTATTTTAAAGTTGTTGGAAAAATGTAGTAGAAGACTTCCTTTTTTGGTTTCTAGATACGCGTTGGCTAGGGTTACGGTGCTTATGGTAGCGTTGTAATATTTCTCCGCCGTATTTTCGTGATGATACATTAATCGGGCGACGTTTTTCCGAAGCTTCGGTTGATGAACCGCCGTTTCTGTAGTCGTGCCTTTTCTGTTGAACGTGGTGGTAAATTGCTTCTGCAAATCGCACATCGTCGTTAATTTTTTCATGGCGTTGCCTAGCGCTTGAGTCGTGAAAGGGCCCCCCTGATAATTTAAAAACAACATTTTCTGAGGATCGAAGAAATCCGCTCTTTTTGGCGTCCTCGTGGATTCTTCTAATTCGTCGTTTCCTTCTTCAAACGCGTTCTCGGTGGCCGCCCATTCTCGCCTCGCCTCCAAAAACGTCGGTCTCACGTAGGTCACGTAAGCGTCCAGGGCGATTTTCAATGTGTGAGTTAACATGATTGTTGCGTCCCCGTACATATTTTGAGTTTTGTGTTTCTCGCAGTTTAAGATGTAAAGATTTTTGAGTTCGTCCTGATTCGAAGAGCCGGCTGCGGAGCTTTCGACATCGGCGCCCACGATTTCGCTCACAGTTTGTATTTTTTTTATATTGTGGTACTCCTCCATCGTCAGATTGCATATGATGCCGGACCTCCCCGAGGAAGCGGCCAGAAGTAAAAAGATTACGCTATTCCTTTGTATGGGTGGTGTGTACATCTTTGAGTTAATCATCCCGTTGACGAGATTCCTCATTCCGGCGTGGAAAAAATTATGTCTGATCACCTTATCGATATCTTCGCAAAAAATCATTTTTGTCACATCCTTCTTTTCTTTTCTCTGTTGGAACGCCGCTTTAGAGTTAGCTAACTGGTGTTTGAAATGAGGAATTTCGGCGGCTATGAAGCTCTTTAGGTATTTTTTCACGCCCGATTGAATTTGTTTCAGCTTCATCATCTGTTTCAAAAATTTTACGAAATCGTCGATTTTCATGGTCATGGTGTTCGGCGAAAGCGTGGTCTTTTTCGACCACTCCATTAGTAGCGATAAATATTTTTGACCGTGCTCGTACGTCGTCATACCCAACAGGTGATATTGAAGATTGGCCGCTTTTTTGGGAGAAAATGGAGTATGTGGATTTAACCGCAGTGCGGAAAATACATCGATGATATTTTTTTCGACATTTTGAAACCTCAGCAAGACCTTTTCGTATAACGGCGTGTTTTTCTTTAAAAAGGACTTATATTTTGTTATCAAATTAGTTTCTATTTTCTGGTGGTGTTCTACCCACGAGGACGATATTTTGCTTTTACTTTTTTCGATTTCAGATTCATTCCCGTCACCATCGTTGTTGCCATCATTTTTACCTTTTGATTTGTTTTGTCCCCCAATTACGGTCGGGCTAGAGTTTTTAAGCTCTCTTCGCTCTGAACGATTTAGATTGTTATGGTTTTTTCTCACGTGATTGTTCATATTGGCAAAAATTTTATTGCATATTACGCACAAAGCCCCCACATCATTTTTATTCGATGTGTAAAAGGATACTTGCTGTTCGCATTTAATTAGTAGATCCTTCGTCGTTTTGCTAATTTTATCATGGTTTTTCGAATTCAAATGGTCTTTAAGAGATCGGTGAATGACCTATAAAATAAATAAAAAAAACTTATTAGAAACGAGTTGGTTACCAATAGGAAACAATATGAACTATTTTGCGCTATCTTTCAACCCACCTTAGAGCAAAAATAACACTTAATTCCCCTGTTTTTGAACGACGTGTTTTCTTCATTTTCGGAGAATGCTCTCCCCCCATCTTCCTCCTCCGATGGTGTGTTCGTAGTAGTTGTAGGTTTCTCATTAATTCCGTCGTAGATGTTGAAATAAAACTTCATATAGATTTTTTCTTAAACGAAGAAATAAATATATTATTATAATAATAATATATATATATATATATATATATAGTATATATAGTATATAATATATATAATATATATATATATATAATATTATATAATATAATATATATAGTATATATATTATATATATATATATTTATATAATTATATATACTATATATATATAAATATATATATAATAATATAGATATATATATAATATATATATATTATATTAATTTATATATATATTATATATATAATAATATATATATATTATATATAATATATATATATTAATATATATTATAGATATATATAATATATATATAAATATATATAACTATATATATATATATATTAGTATATATATATATATATTATATATATAATACTGTTATAGAAAAATTCCAATGCCCTATATTTTGAAATGGTGTTATGAAAAAAAATGAAAAAAATTTATTTATATCGTTTTAAATGATTTAGTAGCCAAATTAAATTTACCAAAAAAATAAACGAATATATTTTATAAATTCAAACTTACGCGTAGAGTCTTTATAGTAATAGTCATATCCTAGGTAATTGTCTTGATGTAGGATATCTTTTCCACCTTCATCGGTTGATTTAACAACGGTTTCAATCTTTTTTTTATATCTTTTGACGTGAGTTGTTTTTTCTTCTTTGTCAGTTTCTGACGTCGATGAATTGGATTCACCGGCTTTCGAAGATAATTTTGAAGAATTAGAGCTATGAGAAGATGGAGATGAAATCGACTTATCACTTTCTTCCTCCTTGTGAGATTTCATATTCCTCATAAAATCGAGCAGTTTTTGCTTCTCTTTTTCGCTCAAATTTTTAAACTTTCTCCTAAATTTTTTATCCTTATCCTTAGAGCAAGAACGCGACTTCTTTTTCGATTTCATTTTTATAGTGTAATCTGAAATTTAAGCAATAAGAAAAAGACAATATAGCTAGTTTTATTATCATCTATAACATCATATTTTAAATTTAGTCCTAAAAACTTCCTATTGAAAAATTTAAAATGCATTTTATTTTATAAGGTATTAACTAACGTATTTAAAAAAGAAAAAAGTTACGAGCTTAGCTTTTGCAAATAAATTCAAACGTTATAATTGAAATCTAAACACATAATTTAGTAAAAAAATATTATAATTTATATAATATATATATATATATATATATATATATATATATATATATATATATATATATATATATATATATATATATATATATATTTTTATATATATATATATTATATAATAATATTTATATTAATTCTCAAATTAATGTGTTCGATGAACGATTTCCAAAACAGTACTATTTTATAACGTTTTTCAAAATAAAATTATTTTTTATTAACGCTGATGTATAAATTGACTTTCCCTGAAACAAACTATGGATAAATAATATCTCTAAATAAAAAATTTAACACTGTACAAGTTGTTTTCAAAGCGTAAAAAATTAGGGAAAACGAATAATGCTAAATGAAAAGTTTTAAAAAAAATTAAACTTCGTATTTCATTATATTGAAAATTTATTTCCAAATTACCAAATATGAAAATTCTTAAGTAAATGATTTGAAACAAATATTCTCATATGCAATGCAATAACAATTTGTTTCGATTGGGTATTGTATTTTATTTTTATATTACTACTGCACAAAATTCTCAAAAAGATCATTTTCATACACATAACTTCAAGGAAAACATACCTTAAAAATTATATTTATTTGTAAACTTATATCGTGGAACTGAAAACTCATGCAAATTATTCACAGGCAAAATTTCTTACGTATATGATTTCCAAATAGCATATTTTTCTTAAAATAAACTAACCCTTACGAAATTTTTGAGTAATTAAAATTTATTTTTTGTATATATAATGTAATTTGACTTTCCATCAAACAAACAATGGATAAAAAATATCTCTAAATGAAAATTTAGCCCTATACAAGTTATTTTAAAAGCCAAAAAAATTAATTTCCAAAATACCAAATATGAAAATTCTTACGTAAATGATTCAAAATTTACAACATCGTTTGAAGCGAACATTTTATTATACATTAACGATTTTTTTCGATTGGGTATTTTATTTTTATAGTTAAACTAGTTACTATATATATATATATATATTATATTATATAACACAAATGATAATATAAAGTTATGATAAATAGTCATACAATATATAAATACATATATACACATCTAATGTGTCAATGCGATTTATAAGGAACTATTTTAAAAAATTTTAAAATATATTTTATTTCAATTACATTGTGTAATTTGACTTTCCATGAAACAAACACAAAGGATTAAAAATATCGCTAAATTAAAATTTAACTATATACAAGTTATTTTAAAAGCGAAAAAATTAGGGAAAACGAATACCACTTAACGAAAAGTTTAAAAAAAATTCAAACTTCTTTATTCGTAGTATTAAAAATTCATTTCCAAATTACCAAATATGAAAATTCTTACGTAAATGATTCAAAATATACAACACAATTTGAAACAAACATTCTGATACGCATTAACAATTATTTTCGATTGGATATTGTATTTTTATAGCTAAACTAGTTAATGTTACACAAAATTCTCAAAAAGATCACTTTTCATACACACAATTTAATAAAAAACATACCTTACAAATTATATATATTTGTATACTTATTTCGTAGTAATGAAAACTCATGCAAATTATTCACAGGCGAAAATTCTTACGTATATGATTTGCAAATATCATATTTTTCTTGAAATAAACTATCCCTTACGTAATTTTTGACATTAAAATTTAGTTGGTTATATATATATCATATATATATATATAGTATATATAATATATATATAATATATATATATATATATATATATAATATATAATATATATTATGTCATTAACTAATTTCGCAAGTTAAGGCTCATTCACTAATTAAAATCGAAATGCGAACTGAAAAAGTTTTTCGAGGAGAGGAAAATCGATCCACCTTTTCAGTTCGCAATTTAAAGCTCATTCACTAATTTCGCAATTTAAGGCTCATTCACTAATATAAATCGAAATGCGAACTGAAAAAGTTATTCGAAATGCGAACTGAAAAAGTTTTTTGAGGAGAGGAAAATCGATCCCTTTTCAGTTCGCAATTTAAGGCTCATTCACTAATTTCGCAATTTAGAGCTCATTCACTAATTTTGCAATTTAAGGCTCATTCACTAATTTCGCAATTTAAGGCTCATTTACTAATTTCGCAATTTAAGGCTCATTTACTAATATAAATCGAAATGCGAACTAAAAAAGTTTTTTCAGGAGAGGAAAATCGATCCCTGTTCAGTTCGCAATTTAAGGCTCATTCACTAATTTCGCAATTTAAGGCGCATTCACTAATTTCGCAAGGTAAGGCTCATTCACTAATTAAAATCGAAATGCGAACTGAAAAAGTTTTTCGAGGAGAGGAAAATCGATCAACCTTTTTAGTTCGCAATTTAATTGTCATTCACTAATTTCGCAATTTAAGGCTGATTCACTAATTTCGCAATTTAAGGCTCATTCACTAATATAATTCGAAATGCGAACTGAAAAAGTTTTTTGAGGAGACAAAAATCGATCCCTTCTCAGTTCGCAATTTAAGGCTCATTCACTAATTTCGCAATTTAGAGCTCATTCACTAATTTTGCAAGTTAAGGCTCATTCACTAATTTAAATCGAAATGCGAACTGGAATTCGATTTTTTGAGGCACTACGAGATAGTTTTCAACATAATATTCTATCAACGCCTTAAGAATAATCTCACTAAATTTTTTATTAAAATCGTCTGCTGAATCGTTATTATCTTCCCCTCTCCTTGACGATGAGGATAAAAAAAGGAAACAGCTATTTGCCGAAATTATAAATACGACTAACGAGAATTTTAAGGATAAGACTGAAATGCTACTTTTGAAAACGCACACGAAGATTTTCGAAGAGTTTTTCAACGTGGGTATAAAAAACTTCGACATCAGTCAAGAGAAATTAAAAATAGTTGAAAAAATGCCCTTTTATATTTGAAAAAAGCAAAAGTATTTACATTTCACACGATGTTTATATCATATGTAAAAAAAATTTATATTATATTACCTTTCTTTCCCATAAATATTTTAAACTATGAAAGATTTACGGAAAAGATTTTCGAAGATGAACTAGCTTTGTACAAAAATTCACATCGCCGAAAAACGGAAACCACACTCAATACGGATTTTGCGACGCTACGCACGCTCGGCCGGAGGTGGCTTTGCCGCATCTATACAAAGGTAATGATTTCACTTCGGTGTCAGTTATAACGATCAACTTTGGGTCTATACCGTCGGACCGTTTCATTCACAGAAGTTTATTTATAGATACGAGGTTTCGAATAAACGAATCCCACCCTCCCTTCAGAAGGCGCGTTATGACCACCAATATTTTTCCATTTTCGTTCGCGATGAATATAACGTCAACGAAGGCGCCCGGGTGCACTGGCACTCGAGGAGTATTTTCGTGAACTATTCCAACGCCATGGCGGTACATATCTACGTCATCGTGGAAAATGTGAGAGATAAAACGAATATAAAAAATAAAGATTTTAAACGCCCTAGTCGGCAAAACATCAGCCGAATTTCGAGAATAGGGAACGATTTGCATAAATGGCTATTTAAATTTGATAAAAAATATTTGCTTCAGATACAAGAAACATATTATAAAAATAACAGCCATTCTTAACTGAGATCGGGAAATTTAATTCATAGAGTGAGTGAGTAGAAAACAAAAATCTGACCGATTTTTCTGACGCGTATTCAGATTCATTTCAACGGGTCATAAAATTATTTACGTTAATGGGTTCAATTCCTTCCCTTCAAAAACAATACTTAAATATTCAATTTTAAAAACTTTTTAAAATCGACATAAAAAAAATAATACGTTTTTGCTCTATTATTATATATTTGTTTCATATGAAATATAAAATGAAAAAATTAAAAAATTATAGATTAATAATAAATATTTTTATGAAATTTAAATTTTAATTTATCTCACCGACCGATATTTCAAATTTTTCTTTCGCAGTTGTTCACTCACCATGGCTTTGAATCAACCCTACGAACATCCTAAGCTGAAAACATTAGACTTACTTCGAAGCACCGTTAATAATTATCAATATGTTGTTGACATGAAAGAAAATAATTTCACGGAAAATTTTTAAGCTCTCTCGTTCGATTATGTCACACATCTTTGAAAAAAGATATTTCAAGTATAAACAAGATGAATAACATGCAAGAAGCCCTGCCTTTATTTTTTTGGGAAGATGGTATTAGGAATAACGTCTTCCCAAAACATAAAATTGCAATTATTAAATTTAACGAAATATATTCTCATTTTATCAGGATTTAAACTAATAATTATAATAAACAAACGAGACAAATAATAGAATTATCTAGTGAGAGAGATAAAATTCATGATTTTCAAAAGATAATTATATATGGTAACTAACAGAAATTTTAAGACATTTTTTCTATAATGATATTACTTACTCGACTCATGGTTTATTAATTACACGTATTCATGTTTAATAATTAACCAATCAGGAATATAAAACCCTTACTACCTTATCAAAATGTTATAAGAATTTATTTAAATTTCTAAAATGTAGATAAAGTTGTTGTGATAGTGTGAAAAATACGAATACTAATATTTTCTGCTAAAAGCTTAATATCCCATCAACCTTAATAAATACAGATTTATTCCAGCTTAGTGATGCTCATGATAACCATCCTAAAAATATATAACAGTGTAGATAGAAGGGTGTTAAGAGAACTCTAAGTGTAACCACTTTGTAGAATTACAGTTAAATACCACGGAAGGAAATTATTAATTATGAAATTTTGCTATAAATGAACAATATTCTCTCGAAAATATATTTAACTTAGAAATAAATTTTCGGCTGGGGATAAATTACTCAATGAGAGCAATAATAATATATTATCTCCTCGCGTCCTGTTATCTTATAGGTATATTTACATAATGCTTACTTTCTATATATAATCGCAAATATGACGATTCAAACCTCGAAATATTATATAATATAATGAATAATAAACTTTTTTTCACGCGACGCCAAACGATAAATTACTATTTGACACTAATAATTGTACTTTTTATTTATTAATGCGTATAATTTAATATATTTGATATACGGGTCTAACGCACCGCCAAAACTACTACTACCTCACTTGATGAATTACACTTATAGGCATTTAGAAACTTTATATTGAGTATATCTTGACATTTTTTTTACTTTCCACTAATATAAAACTCTTGAGCTTGTTGCGGCTCAGATCCACAGTATCATAATGCATTAATGCATATTGTTAATTCCGTTTACTCGTTTTAGCCTTGACAACGATGGTTATTTCTATGTAGCAAAAACTAGATGAAACTCTCTGCATATACAATCACATCTCCTCTTCTGAGTGATATAACATAACGCACTATTCTCAGCCTGCCAGTCTCCTTACAAAAACATCTCCTCACTCTGAGACATTGATATCATTTTCTGGTTAGTTACCCCTTTTAATCCAACGGCATGTGTGCTGCGTAGCGTCGTGCAATTTCTGCAAATGTGCCGTCTTCCTCCTGACTTAAATTCGTTGCCCTTTTTAACAGGGTCTTCCTGCCATTCTCGGCGTATTTGAGAGGAAAACTAGTTAGATAAATCCAGATCGTGAGCAAAAATTCTGGAACAGGTAGTGACAGAGTATGAGTGAGAGAAAATCACAGTGGATCGATAACCGCAGGTGGGTCGTGGATGATAATAAAGAAATATATAAATCAAAATGTGAAGGCTGATAAAGAGTGCTATGATACGCCAACAGTGCCTAACCAACAATTCTACTATATATAAGTCTCGTGTACGTTGGTTCATTGGCAAAGGATAAACCGAAAGCTACTATAGCGATATTTCATCAGGCATGTTTCATTCGTGTGTGCAATACTCTCTACTCATCTATTTGTCGACCTCTTCTCGCGATATCAAAGTGGTCCAGACCACTATAGCCGTGCGATTGGGCGTTCATTGTCCTCGTACTAAGTAGACGATATGACGATGAGCTACTATTGAGAGAATTCTAAACAACTAACTCTCTTAATAAACCCATTCGGTTATAGAACTTGATATCTGATCCATATGATGAATATGAATATACAAAACTTACTCACAGGAGCTCCTATTATGTTATATAAATAAGATCTCTTCGGATCCATACCATCTAATTCTCAATTATCGATGCTATCTGCTCCCTCTCTAAGCTATAGCATAGACTTCTCATCTTAATGTAAAGACATATCTCTTGTGCATACAGACACCTCCTTTAAAGAAGAGTTGCTGCACGACGATAGAGTGATATCTCAACTGCATACACCTACCATATCTACTCAAATACTCTGACTTGCCAATGTGTATTTTCTGTTATTTAACTATATATCACAGCAAAGTAAATTTTCGGCAACAAAGAGTTTTTATAATGTCTCTAAGGTGTTTCTCAGATGCGACGGATTGTACCATATCATATAAAATTTAATCACTCTTTCCCAGACTTAGTGAACACTCTCTTTTTGCCATATCGCTTTAAAGCACAGACTGAATTGGAAAGCACAAAAAATATCAATTTTGTGTACCATACTGCTAGTGAGACTCGGAGATAGAAAATAAGTAGACTTGCAATTGAGTGATAGACGCACAGAAAGCTGCAGATGCTAATAATACAACGGGATTGTAATTTATCTTATAAATATTAGAGACCTACTCGGAATGGAATAATCAGTATTTCATCCCGGCTTAATTATATTTTCTTTGGACCTTTATACATTCAGAAAAAAATAATGATAAATTATCCCCGTAATAATTGTTTTCATGATTCGATACAATTATTGGTAGTACTGAAACGAATCAATCTGTGGCAATTGTGTACCTCATTTTAAAGTAAAGCACTTTCAATTTTGATACTATATATGATGTTTGAATTTGGGGAAATAAAATTGAATTGACTCTTATTGTTCAGTGAAAAAAAGTTTGGATTAAAACATATATATATATATTCAGGATTTACTCAGTCTCACTCGACGGTAGGCGTGTAGTTTGAAAATATCCGCGTGGTGACGAAAACATATACCTAGGTGTTAAAAGATTATAATAAATATCTTATGTGTGGATGTATGTAGCTATTAAGTATTAATATAGAATACCTAGTGAAGCTTGAAATATTCCTAAGTATAAACTAAAACTCACCGTTAGTTTTATATAATGGACTACGAAGATGTAGCCTGCTACGTGCATATATAATAAAACATCACATTCGATATAAAATTGTACCTCTCAAAAGTTAAAGTGAAAACATAATATAATTGTCTCGATGCTCATAATAATGTGTGCACAAATATATATTCTATCTCTGATTACGTTGAGAATAACTTCACTCTAAATTTTATGTATTATTAATAGATCCTACTGGAGTGAATACGTTATTATTCATTCTCTTATTCCTCGTGTTATAGTATATAGCCGACAGAAAATTATATAATTAAAAGCATTATTTATAGAATATATCGTATAGAAACTGTATATTAAGGTTATATATAATGAAATATTACAAAGATATATATATATACCTCAATATTATAAGGTACTCTTCGTCATTGTATAAGAGAATGCTTATATTTTATACGCCTAATGGTTATGTGTGTATGGAATTGCTTCGTTATATACAAAACCCTACCTTTGTCTCTAGTCCGCTTAATAGATGTATGTGCTAAGAATTTATTCAAATTTGTGTGAAAGAAAATATAGAGTATAAAAATACTCTAATCAAGAATGGACATTAAAATAAAAACGTAAATTATTAATTGCCCGCAAATTATGGTACTTCGCTATATAGAAATGTGAGCGTCGGATGATATTTCATTAAATATAATTTAAAGAACAATTATTTGTAACATATTTAATGTAAATAGTCTTGGGAATATAACATACTATTACTAAACATAGTTATTTTTATGGCCTCTAATATCCATACTCAAAAAAGTCACTGATACAATAACTAGTTTATATATTTAATAATACCTTTATAACTCCATTTCAGCCAGTGGTCGATATAGATGAGCACAGTTTCATAATCCTGAATCTATGTGATAAAGGAGATGAGCATGGTATATTTGACGAGTTGACAGAACTTCGCTAAAACAAAGATCCAAGCAAGAGGTTACCCAAGATGGTCAGAAATCGGTAGACTAGCTTGGTAATGTCGTCTCTTGATTGTTAACTGAATTACGCGCATAAAAAGATTGTCAACGTTAAAACATTGTAACTGTCACTCACGAGAAGGACATTCCCAGATGAGGACCGTCTCTCCCTGTGTCGCACCGCCAAACCACTTGTCGTTTGGTATGGTCGAGACGTGATATTTGCCAACATCACGCCCTACGGTGAATTACTTTCGCTGTCCGTTATTTGGTCTGCGCTCTAAACTTCTTCAGAAGGACTCTTTCTGTGTAAAGTAGTATAGTAAGTCAGATCCCACGAGGATAAAGCTCTCTGATCGTCTCTGGGCCTGACCTTCTCGCGAGTTGATCATAGTCTGCTGGCAGGGAGCTTCGTGCTGAAAAGGAGAAGTTTGGTTAGTATTTTTTGCGAGTCTCTCTAGATAATCCCCCACGTTGATACCACATTTGTCTATGCACTCTGCTCTGCAAGAATATGAACCCACCGCACTAATATGTGTGGTCTTCATAGGCTGGACGAGCTATTCTCGCTCCGCTCTTTTTGTGAATTTGGGGTTTGGCTCTTTAGATGCCGCTCTGATATTCTTAATTATGCCTCTCTCTTAAAAGGTATTGATATTCACTTTTTCTATTTATGAGACCACTTAGTTTTCGGAGTTATTGGAATATTTGACATTTGATAGCTAATAACGATATACTAGTCTATTTGATTGGTCTTTAGCGAGCAACAGATAATAAAAAACACGATACCTCATTATCAAATATAGACCATTAACATGTGTAATTTATATATATATATTAATCTCGATTACGCAGGGGTTTCGATTTAATAAACGAATTATCTTCTACGTTGTTGGTACTGACGCGCTTACATTCCTTCTCATACTATCAAGAATGAGTCGACGTAATAACCATCAACATCTATTACCATTATAGTCTATATATAGGTCGCTCGTGAGACTGAAATACGACTGTACATAACTCTCGTAAAGCCAGCTCCGTGATATTGCACTCAGGCACTCGAGGTTCGACTGGTATTAATTAGCTTATAGTGAATTTATACTTCGATACGATAGCTTTTCAATAAACATAACGGGTCTTCCTTATTAGGAATATTATGGCTAAATACTCTAGAAGTCCACATCCTAATGAGAGAGATGATAGAGCTTGAATAAATAATCGATATATTATATCTTGGAGGTAATAGTGTGATCTCGTGATCATGTCTATATATCCACGCAGTAGGGATATACTGCTTATATACTGGTAACGTGAGGCTCTCTGAGAGATAACACACCCGCTCTATAAGGATACTGTTTTCACTCTGATAATCTCTCGAGTCTCTTAGAGAACCTATTATTTTGCTCCTCTTAAAGGACCGTCGAAGTATAATCTCGAGAATATGTTCCCTCATATTACGTAATAATAAACATAACAAATAATCACGCCGACCCCGGTGATAAGTGAAGTTATCGATA
Organism: Trachelipus rathkii; assembly: GCA_015478945.1. Classification (NCBI taxonomy): domain Eukaryota; kingdom Metazoa; phylum Arthropoda; class Malacostraca; order Isopoda; family Trachelipodidae; genus Trachelipus; species Trachelipus rathkii. The sequence goes on along the minus strand of JABUQX010029480.1, from coordinate 5,353 downwards.
AATAGGTGTCGTATATAATAAATAGCACTAGTATATACGCTATCATTCAATCAATTACGCTAGCCGTCGTCCGTGGCCCGCTCTACGTATAAGCGTGACCTTCTCCGAAATTACGTACAGCTGACGTATTTGTGATATATATTCGATTGTAGAGTATTACAGAAAGTATATATATTATATATATATGATATATTTATCCCGGCGTATATGGAACATTTGAGTGATTCATTTATTAACTTTTCATAACAATACGTCTGTCCAGGTTTAATAAAAACCTCTATGTGAGAGGTCTATATATAGTGGTACGTGCCTCTCGTAATTTTCCTCTAGATCGGATTATATTATATTACTTACAATACTCTCATTGCTCCCAACGCGATAGAGTAAAACTATTTTTTAGTCCAACTATGTTCATGTATAATTCGATAGACTCAGTTTCACGAATTAAAAATTAATAAGACATAGTCCCTCACGTGTATTTCAGATAAAGATAATGTTAATATAGCGTAAAAATCTGCGGACAATTATGATACAGCTGTATGGTAATCTTTCGAATTCGATTAATATATTTATAGGGTAGGCTATACTGTAAAATGATCATATCTAGGTGATATATCATATATCTCTTGAATAAATCATCATGACTTAGTCCTCGTAATGTAGAAATATATATATATATATATTATATATATATATATATATATATAATAATATGATGAATACTCCAGTCCATCAGCGATATATAACACAACAAAAAAGGATTAAGTCCGATAGTAAATATGTGTTATACTCGCGGGATGAATAGGGCGATATTATACATTTCTCTCTCGTTAGCTCGACAGGAAGACGTTTCATACTTAGTTAAACGTGGAGTATTTATTTCTCTATCTTCTTTGCACCATAGACGAGTTATATATCATCATTTTCATAGTGATTAGCTAGCTATAATGTTATATTAGTGACAATTTTGTGAAAAGGGCCCTTTTTTAAAGTGTAAGAGATATTTCTACATATTATCATAGCAGAAGAGAGAAAAACCGCTCCCCACCGTTGGAGATGTGAATTTCGCGAACAAGTCGAAGAGAGTAATTATGACATTCGTTTCGGTTTGCCTTTCTCAAAGCACGATCGGCTATCCGATTTACTTCGAAAAATCGCCATATCGAATTTTGCACCGGCATAGAAGAAAGACGATGATGAATATCAGAGATGGAACACTTGCGTACGAGTTGATGAGAGAGATTGTTAGTGATTCGATCGTGACCGGATGAGAAGAATGGAAGTCCTCGGATCCCTGTACGCAAAGAGTTGAAAAAAATGAAAGTACGAGACAGGAGATTTCTGCTGCCGTGGGAACTTTTCGCGAATGTGATAAGAAGCCCGGAATTGGCAGTACCTTAATATATATTGGTGAGTATAGTACGAAATTTATGATGCAACTTAATTTATTACTAATTAGCCTCAGCGAGTGTATGACGATTATTTTTCAAAGGTCGTATATCATTATAGAAAAATGACTAGTAGTTGTATAATAACTTGAATATTAAAAAATAACGTAATATTTTGTAATAACGCCCGTAGTCAGACTCAAAGTCTTCCTTTTGATCCCACCTCAATAATGCGGTATCTTTATTATATATATATATATATATATATATATATATATATATATATATATATATATATATAAATGTGTTTTTTTTTTACACAACTTTTGTTTGTGTTTTTATTTATTTCATTTTAAATATGTAAGAAATTAAATAAATAATAATATTCCGATTAGGGTAATTTTGTAGGACCTTTCCCTTTATGCCTCACCACTGGTATCCCTTATTTAAAATGAGTTTAAATCGATTTTTTTTTGGTTTAAGTCATTAAAAAAAAAATTGCCAAATCTAGCACAAAACCAAAAACTTGTCTTTTTATCATACATTTGTTTGTATCATTCCGCTTTGCCATTTTTCTTTTTTCTTCTTCTTCTTCTTTTCTTCTCAAGATCTTCTTTTCTTCTTCTTTCTTCTTCTTCTTTTCTAACATTTTCTTCTTCTTTTCAGCTCCCAGAAATAGACTATACGTCAGTCTGGGTAACCAGCATCGATCCTAGCTGTGGAGCTTCTCGAGCAAAGAATATTTTACGCCACCGGCTAGGTAGGCTTGCGGTGGCAACCCTTCTTTTTTACTTGGGGGTTTGGGAAACCGGTAAATATTGCATCATAGCATACATGCACCATTGGTAAGAAAATCTTCATTAGAACCAAATTTCTCCATATTTAGTTTTCAGTACTATCCTGCCTGTAAGAGAAGAGAAGAAACAGTAAGAAAAGAGGTACTAAGCTTTACCACATGCGATGAAATTCCTTTTCTTGCCAGTATTAATTATTATGCTAAAATGAATTAAATATATATTATTTTTTTAAATGTTTCTATTTAAAAAAATAGAAAAGGACCGATGGTCTCTCCGAAAATGGAGACTATATATATATATATACATGATAGTATATATTTATTTACATAATATATTTAAAATATTATTTTATATAATAATATATATATTTATATATATATTACTCACGATATTATTAATATAATATATATATTATATATCTATATATAATATATAATGGTTATCATTATATAATAGTACTTTACTCTTATTTATATGTAGATAGTACTCTATATTATATATATAGTATAGGAATATTATATATATATATTATATTATATTAGTATATAAATATATATATATATATATATAATATATGAGTGTGTATATATATTAAATATATAATATATATATATATATATATAATATATATATATATATATAATATTGATATATTTATATGTATGATATTTAAATATTATGATATATAGTTTAATTAATATGATATATTATGATATATATTATATATATATATTATATATAATATCTTTAAATCTTGCAGAAAAAGTACAAAAACTTGTCTAAATTGCATTAATGTTTTGGCTTTTTCCTGCTTTATTTAGCTTTTTTATTCAGAAAATTAAATTATTTGTGTGAAAATTCAATTCAATTTTAATTCAATAATCATAAATATATAAACTCAATATAAATCACGAATTAAACTCCATTTTTAAATAAAAAAATAAACAAGCTTGGATAGGGTAACAAAGGTGAGTAAGGTCGTACTCGGAAAATTGCTATTTACATTTCATTTGCCATTTACATCATTTCCGCTTACTAGGGAATTGCTATTCTAAAATCAATTTCTACAAAATATTATTATTTTTTCAAATTACACCAAACATAGCTGGATGAAAGGGGAAGGTGGTAGAAAAACGATATATTAAAGCTTTGTATGTTCGAAGGATGGTGATGAATATGTGAAGAAGAGTGTTCTGGACTCTGCAAGTGACGTACAAGAAGCGATGAGCATAGCGCGGGTACAGTTTACGGTGAGGATAATCTTAAATAGAGAAAAGGGAATGATATTCAATGGAGTTGTAGCTGTAGAGTATATATATATATAGTATATATATATATATATATATATATTATATATATATATTATATATATATATATATTAATATATATAATATATTTTATATATATATATATATATATATAATATATCATATAATAGTTATATATATAATATATATATATATATTATTATATATATATAAATATATATATATATAATATATATATATATATAATATAATATATATATATAATATATTATATATATATATATACCGCAACAGTTCGCAAGGATTATGAGACATATATATAATTGTATATATATACTGTATATAGATCACTGATATTGTATCACGGATCACTAATGAGGTGTAGGTACTGCTATGAAATATTCGTTACTTAGGAGTAAGAAATACTATATAAGTTCTGATAATAGTAAATACTGATATAGATTACTGATGTTGACCTGCACCAGCATACAAATAGTAGGGTCCTCATTCGAGTTTCAAACTGAGCGACTTGAAAAACTTAATTCTCTTGAAAGGAATCCTTTTTAGAAAGTCACAATGCAAAATAGATTCTCAAGGAGATAAAAATAGTTAGAAAACTCTTTGACAATAAGATTTAGTGAAGAGTTAGCCTAACCGTTAATTTATAATTTACGTTATATTTATTTATATGGCAGATCACCAATAAAAGATTTAGTTATTCTTATATGCTCACTGACGAAAAAATACCACACACACAAACCCACCACGCACTTACACAAGCACACAACAGACACACCTTATATACAACCACCACACACACACACACATATATATATATATATTATAATATTATAAATATAATATGATATAATAATATAATATATATATATCACAAAAATAAATATATATATATATATATATAATAATACTTAATATTGATATTAATATATATATTATTGTGTTCGTTACGTTCATTAAAATGTTTAACATTAATTATATAATTCATGATAGAATAGCACGATAATTAAGTGTCCATAAAAAGGTATGCTCTCTGTTATATACATAAATAAATTGTTTAAAGATAATAGAGTGTGAAAATATAAATATGAGAGTATTCACTGAAGAAGAAGAAGAAGAAATGAAGGAGGAGGCAGGATGAGAAGACGAGACAAGAAGAAGGGAGGAGGACGAGGAGTGAAGAGGTAGGCCAATTCTTATCTCGAGGGAAATACTTGGACTCCAATACCTACTGGATCATTTGTTGGTCTAACTCGTTATCCTTAATATTGTGTTGACTTTGTAGTTAAGGTTTTTAAGTGAAAAAGGAAAACCTTTTTTTCTTTTCTTACTTTATTTTTCATTATAAAGTATATTATTATTTTAAATATATTATTAGGCAGTATAGTGGGTATAAAATATAATTTAGTCATTAGAGGGAAAAGTAATATATATATTTAATATATATATTTAATATTAATAATAAAAACATAATATATATATAATAGTATATATTATAATATAAGTTAAATATTATTGTATTCTAATCTAACTATATATATATGGGTATACTTAATGTTCTTTCTTGAAACCTATGTATTTAAGTTTTTAAAATCGGTATTTTCTCGATTCAATCAGCGTGCATAGATTATACCCAGATGGCGAGATTCTTCCCAACCTACATCATAGAATTGTCAGCCTCTTATATTTATCATCACACACACACACATATATATATATATATATATTAATATATATATATATATATATATATACGTAATTTATATATAATATATATTATATATATATATCTATATTATATATATATATATATATCCTCATAGTCTAGATATATAATATATATACGTATAACGTATTTATTAAATGATAGATTACGTATTA
>JABUQX010029479.1:0-11021 GCA_015478945.1 Trachelipus rathkii | reverse complement strand
TCTAACGTCATATATCGGTTGAAGCGATAGTTATCCTAAAAACAGGGTCGCGAGCACGTTAGGTTCGTTTTCCCGGTTCTTTCCAGAAAAATCACTAAATACAGTGTCGCCTTACCGGAATAGCAAAAGCGGACTGAACTGAATTCGAGCCATTTTGGTTAAGCTTAAAGTATCTTCAAACGGATTTATGACATTCATAAGTGAGCGATCGGGACTAATATTATCGAAGTTCTAAGGCAAATCCGAAACTTAAATTTTTTTGTGAATTATTATTATTAGTTTTTTCATGTGATTTTTTTAATCTTTCCGCGCTTAAGGCTTCTATTGAGTATCAGCTTACCCTTCTGACGTGCATATATCGGTTGAAGCGCATATTTATCCCTAAAAAGGTGTCGCCGAGCACGTTAGTCGTTTCGGTTTCCCCTCGAAAATCACTATAATACAGTGATCGCCTACGGGAATCGCAAAGCGTGAACGCTTTCGAGTACCATTTTGGTTAAACATTAAAGTATCTTCAAAACGATTATGACGTTCATATAGTGACGCCCTCATCGGGGAACTAATATAAGTCGAATTTCTAAGTGCAAATTCCGAAAGCTAAATTTTTTTTTGGAATTATTATTATTTCTTTTCCATGAATTTTTTTAGATTTTAGCGCTGTAGGCCTTCGACTAATCAGTGTCCCTTCCTGACGTTCCACTTATATCGTTGAACGATAGTTTACCCTAAAAAGGTTGTCGCGCGAGCACGTTAGTCGTTTTCGGTCCTTTCGAAAAGTCACTATAACATAGTGTCGCCTTACGGGAATCGCAAAGCGGCTGAACGCATTCGAGTACCATTTTGTTAAGCTTAAAGAATCTTCAAACCGATTACGTCATATAGTGACGCCTCATCGGAACTAATATAAGTCGAAGTTTTAAGTGCAAATTCCGAAACTTTAAATTTTTTTGAATTATTATTATATTTTTTCATGAATTTTTTTAGATTTTCGCGCTTAGGCCTCGACTTTTATCATTTCCCTTCCTGACGTCACTATATCGGTTTGAAGCGATAGTTTATCCTAAAAGGTGTCGCCGAGCACGTTAGGTCGTTTTTCGGTTCCCTTTGGAAAAGTCACTATAACATAGTGTCCTACGGGAATCGCAAAAGCGGGTGAACGCTTTCGATTACCATTTTGTTAAGCTTAAAGTATCTTCAAACGGATTATGACGTATATTGACGCCTCATCGGGGACTAATATAAGTTGATGGTCTAAGTGCAAATTCAAACTTAAAATTTTTTTTGTGATTATGTATTATTATTTTTTCATGAATTTTTTTTAGATCTTCGCACTTAGCCTTCGACTTATTCAGTTTCCTTCCTAGACGGACACTATTATTCGGGATTGAAGCCGATAGTTATCCTAAAAAGGGCTTCGCTAGCGAGCACGTTCTTAGGTCGTTTTTCGGTTCCTTTCGAAAAGTCACTATTATAGTTTCGCCTTACGGGAATCGCAAAGCGGCTGAACGTTTCGAGTACCATTTTGTTAAGCTTAAAGTATCTTCAAACCGATTATGACTTCATATAGTGACGGCTCATCGGAAACTAATATAAGTCGAAGTTCTAGGTGCAAATTCCAACTTAAATTTTTTTTGTGAATGTATTATTATTATTTTTTCATGAATTTTTTAGATTTTCGCACTTAGGCTTCGACTTAATCATTTCTTCCTGACGACACTATTATCGGGTTGGCGATAGTTTTTCCTAAAAGTTGTAGCGCGAGCACGTAGGTCGTTTTTCGGTTCCCTCGAAAAGTTCACTATATAATAGTGTCGCTCTTACGGATCGCAAAAGCGGCTGAAACGCTTCTGGTCCATTTTGTTAAGCTTAAGTATCTTCAAACGATTATGACGTTCATTATATGACTCCTCATCGGGAACTAATATAAGTCGAGGTTCTAAGTGCAAATTCCGAAAAACTGAATTGCTTTTAAAAAAATGTTTGTGTATTTTTTTAGCACATTAACCTCTCGACTTATACTTAGGACTATCGACTTAGCTTTAGACCTTCGACTTTATCTTAGACCTTCGAGGCTTTAGCACTTTAGACTTCGATTAATATCAACTTAAACCTATCGACTGAGCACCTTAGACCTTCGACTGCTTATACTTAGACCTGATCGACTTAACAATCATCAACATCTCCGACCATTATACTTAGACCTTCGACCTTAGCACTGTTAGACGCTCGACTTAAGCACTTAGGCCTTACGACTCTATACTAAGACTTGTCGATCTTAGCATTGACGCTTCGACCTTATATTAGGCCTTCCGACTTAGCACTTCAGACTTTCGATCTTATACTTCAGGTACGTCGACATATCAGTTCCTTTGACGTCCACGTATTATCGGGTTAAGCGATAGATTATCCCTAAAAGTGTCGCGCGAGCACGTTAGTTCGTTTTTCGGTTCCCTTTGAAAAGTCACTAAATATAGTGTCGCCTTACGAATCGCAAAAGCGACTTGAACGCTTTCAAGTACCTTTTTGTTAAGCCTAAGTATCCTTCAAACCGATCTGAATGACGTCATATAGTGACGCCTTCAATGCGGGAAACTATATAGTCGAATTCTTAAGTTGCAATCCGAAACTTAAAAATTTTTTTGTGGAATTATTATTATTATTTTTTCCCATGAATTTTTTTAGATTTTCGCATTTAGGCCTTCGACTTATAGTTCCCTTCCTGACGACACTATATCGGGTTAAAGCATAGTTTAATCCCTAAAAAAGTGTTCGCGCGACCGTTAGGTGTTTTTCGGTTCCCTCGAAAAGTCACTATAATAGAGTTCGCCTTACGGGAATCGCAAAAGCGCTGAACGCTTTCGACAGCTACCATTGTAGTTAAAGTATCTTCCACCGATTATGACGTTCAATAGTGACGCGCTATCGGGAATAATATAAGTCGAAGTCTAAGTGCAAAATCCGAAACTTAAATTTTTTTAGTGAGATTATTATTCATATTTTTTACATGAATTTGTTTTTAGATTCGCACTTAACCTTCATTATATCAGTTCCCTTTTCTCTGACGGACACTACATCGGTTGAACGATAGTTGATCCCTTAAAAAGGTGTCGCCGAGCACGGTTAGGTCGTTTCTTTTGTTTCCCAATACGCAAAAAACGTTGCACACATTAAATTTTTAAGTGTTTCGTCTCGGATAGACTTGGCAGCGTGTTAGAAAATTGTCGCAATAGCGCAGACTTATATATAGTTCCCGATTTAGATGGGAAGCTTGCGCAGTGTACCACATTATGTAAGCTAATAAGTGACTTGCTCAATAAACCAATTATCTCGCAGTGTTTATTTAGTGGAGCGATACTCTTTTGCTAGGTCACTCCTACGAGATTTGAAATATATAATAGTTGGCAACAGGGGTCTCCTGCTGTACAACCTAGGATGCTAAGTGGTCTCCTGCACCTGATTCCCGCATTTTCGTTAGTTCTTGTTTAATTTTTGCCGTAAGGCGGTACACGAAAAAATTTCTGAAGAAATGCGAATATAATATTAATAATAGCTTGGCACAAATCATTTTTCGAATAGTGGACGATAACTCTCGTATAAAAAAGGGTTGGCACCACCTAGCATTAGCCAATACATAAGTTGCCTCGCGACACGGGGACACAGACTTATTTTAAGTGTAGCACTCACATCTCAATAATCGCTCATATCAATATAACTGCTCAAGCACTTATTTTAGAGATGTTCTAAATAAGAGGGATATGCTTGATGATAAGATACGATGTTTGTAAAGGCGACTTAAAGTACTACTTAGGCAAGAAAATGCTCAATATAAAAGTGCTACATGGAAATTCACAATCTATGGTAAAACTACACGTAAAATATTTACGACCATGGAAACAAATAGATAACTAAAATCAAATAATTTGATTTCTACACAGAAATTATTTAGAATTATAAGAGTTATATAACTCGGAGATTATAGCACTTTTATATACGTGCTACGTCTCTTATACTAGGGAAATTATCCTCCGGACTGTGTGAATTCGTTCTTACTTATAATAATATGAGGCAAAGTCAAGATACTCGTTGTTTGATAGGCACAATACTTGTAACGTAGTGCTTAATAAAATAAATCGCTCACTCACTGAAAAAGGATCGACGCCCGCGTTTTTACGCTCTCGTTCTCACACAGATAATGTCGAGTACTTATAAGATATGAAACTTTACGATAGGATGATAGGTCCTCACAGAACGATAAATGCAACTATTTCACGATCTCACTCGGTTGAGGTACATCGACTCACTTGTTAGGGGAGTATTAAGATCAATACTACGACGATGTGCTCAGCCACCCGCTTGACTTCGTTCGCTACAGAAGTTTCAATGTTTGCTTAAAGAAGGATTTATATCAAGTGGAACATTAACGTCAAGGAGAGGAAAACTATTATTAATTACTATGTTATTTGAAGCAGATACAAGGTCTCGTTGACACTAAAAAGAGTGCATTCGGGAAAAAAAGTCGTAAAAAAAATTCTTGCTAGAAGACAATAAAATAATAATAAATTCACCAAACACAGAAATCTAACGCTGTTGCACGTAATTATGCACTTAGTACTCTCGTGACTTATATTAGCTTCCCGATGAGGCGTCACATATGATATCAAAGTCATATTATAATCTCACGGATTTGATTTTACTACGATTAAGCTCTTTAAAACATTTTTAGAGGTAATATCGTCGAAGCGCTCAGCCCCTCAGTTGTTCTTTTCTTCCCAACGTATAGCGATCTCACAGCTTGCCGATTCTCATGTGAGTTCATTTCGAAGATGAGGCGTAAAACTCTCAGTGTATCCGAGACCTAACTGTTCCGCGTACTCTGTCGCTACAGTCTTCTCTCTTAGGGAATTATAAAAGCCACTATACGCTTTCAACCGAGCAAGAAGTCGATCGTCGATGTACCTAACCAGGGGCGCGCTCAGGGAAGGGGAAATGAATACTAGCTCACGTGATAGTCTTCATTGTACAGAAGGGGTCAAAGAGTCATGTAACCGAAGTTTATTAAATTCAAAAAAAAATAATAATCAGTATTTTTTTCTAGTAATTATGTTAGGTCGCATATATTTATCGGAATTTGCACTTAGACTTCTGACGCGTACTTTAGTAGTTCCCGATTGCAGAGGTGCAAGTCACAAGTAGGATCCGGTTCTACCAATCGACGTCCGATTCTGCTCTCTGACGACAAGTCTAGGCTTACATCAATAGGCTTAACAAAATGGTACTCGAAAGCCGTTCGGCCGCTTTTGCGATCCGGTACGATCAAGTCTTTGAGCAGAGTACCTCATATTCTTTACATAGTTGTTTCTCTGGCAGGGAACCGAAAGAATCGTACTTTTTCCACAAGAAACGCAATGGTTCTTACGATACGAGCCGTGATATTCTACAACCTTTTCCACTGGTAAGCTCGCGATCACCGTCCGTCGACACCTCTCTCTTAGATGAGTGCTTATATAACTGTATCGTCGCTTCGACCGTGAATGTCGCCAACATAGTTGTCGATTGTCAATTCGAAGTGGAATAATGACTAGTTTTGAAAATGAACTCGGCTAGTGCACAGTAAGGTCGCGTAAATCTAAGAATAAGAAAATCTCGGATTGATGAGAAAAAAATATACTCTATTAAATTTACATTCTCAAAAAAATTTAAGGTCGTTCATGGTTTTTGCTATCTTCAGAATTTCTCGACTGCGTATATTATTAGTTTACTCGATGAGCGTCGACGTAGGGTTGGAGTGACGTCATGAAGTCGGATCTTGAAGCATTATCTTTTTGTACGTACTCGTCTAATTTTTGAAATATTTCCTCTCCAAGAAGGTAGCGTGTCACAGTAATATGTCCGTTTCAGATTCCGCTTTAGAAGTACGTCTTCAGGATTGCCGGTAAGGCGGCTCTAACGATCGACATTTACGTTATTTTTGAATTCTTCATATGACTTATATTGCCGAGAAGACACGTAGATCCGAGCATATAGAGTTAGGAGGCGGATGACGTGCTCTCGGAGTTCTTCATCGTGATTGGGCGTCGAATCTTGTTCGGCCGTCTCGGAACACGCGTCTTTTAGGCGCTTGAATACTCTTGAGGGACATGTTTCGTTCGGAAGCGAGACTGAGTCGGTTCAACCCGATGTGAATATGGACATGTAGAGAGACTAGGCTCTGAATTCATCAGGTCGTAAGGCCTCTATAAGCGTCAGTAAAATCTAAATAGTAATATCTTCTGTATTGTGGAATAATTAATAATTATATTTAAATTTAATCCTAACCAACAACGAAATTTTTTAAAAGTTTTCAAAGAATAAAGAAATTTATGCACTTATTAACCTTTAAATATTAGTTTATCTCACAGTCTACGTTTTCTCTGTGGGTTCCGTATGATATGCTTCATCTGTATTAGCGCGTGCAAGCGATTGTCGGAATTCGCTCGTCGATTGTTAGGAAAAATGAAATAATAAATATTTTTTTAAAACCGGTTTTATTTAATTCTTTTTTTTACGTAGCTTCCAAAAAATACGTACAGTGGAAAGTAAATATATTTTTTGGGTGAAATGTTGTTGTAGGATTTAACGGACACGCGCTACTGCGAAATAAAAGAAATTCTTCGAATACGGCCGTATCGATCCATCGCAGCCTCGGACAAATGAGTTTAGTATCACCCAGAACTGTTTATGTATATAAATAAATTCACGAGTAGCGCGATCGCGAAATTAGTAGAAGGTATATATAAAGAGACGCCAAATGTTCTTCGGTATCGTTCCATTTTTCTTCTGGGGATGATAGTATTATAAAACGTTAAAACTTTTTTAAAAAATTATTGAACTGGTGGATTTGGTGAATTATACGTTGGAGTGGGAAATCTTTTTAAAAACGCTACCTGTATTCGCTCATCTTTGGCTCATTGACTCTTCTCTTTTAAATTTATTTTCTTTATTCGAGAACGGAGAGGCTGATGATTTAACAACCAAAAATTTCTATTATCGCTAAATCTCAATCGATTTGTCTTTTCCTCGACGACTCGGTCCGCACGTGTTCGGTCGCTAAGAAATTTGGAGAAAAATTCTTCTTTCATTTACGAGGTCTTCTACGTTTTCTTCATCCGGCGAAAGTAGTAGTATTCTGTCAATCAATTTCTTCTTTAATTCTTGTTCTTCAGAATAACGGTTCTTCTTCCTCCTTAGTCTAACATCGCGACGAATAAAAGAGGGAAAAGGCCAAAGCTAATCTCGACCCTCTTTTTTAGTCGCGATGATAAACTGAACTATATTTAGTTCGCATCGTTAGCCAACTTGCGAAGAAATTTGAACGGAAAAACGCGAGAGGAAGAGTTTGATTCGCCCGGAGAAGAAATTGAATTTTGCTTACTCGCCTTTCCAAACGCGAAACTTTTCTTTCCTTCTGTTACTAGATACGACGTGCCTCGAACGTCGATGCTCGTCGCCGGTCGTTCGCATCTTCGCGTTTCTACTTTTTCGAGTCAATCTGTTATATTCGTACCCGGTTCCCGGACATTCTTAAGAAAATTATGGGAAAATATGATTGGTAGTTCTTCTCGTATTAATTCTTCGTTTTTTTCACGCGAAAGGAAAGAGAGAGAAAATGACAACCCTCCGAGGTATAACGAGAGTTCCCCGCCTGGGAAAAAGATATTTTAATATTTTACACTTTGCGTTGTTAAACGCGTATTTCTTTTCTTCGGGTGTAATAATAAAGATTCATAAAATATATTTATTATTATCCGTTTTTATATCTAGTGTCTGAGAGCGTAGCCTACGAAGTTATGACGAATACGAAATATTTCTTTTTTCTTATATTATATCAAATGGTTGTGGAAAAAAATGAAATAATAAATAAATGTAAAAAGCGGCTTTATTTTACAAGTTTTAATTACGCTTCGAAAAAAAAAGCATTACAAAAAATAAAGAAATTTGTTAGTAGAATTTTTGCATCTCACCACTCAAACGCGTGATAAAAAGGCCTTTTCCCGAGGGATAGAGCTCCCACGCGGGAAACGCGAAGATGCTTTTCTCCCGATTCTAGACAAATTTGTCTAATATCGCTTGAGTAGAAACCGTCGCGTCGACTCGATGTAGTTGTCGTATTTTGACCCAATCCCACTCGGATTCCACTTCCACTGATTACCGATGAGATTGTTTAATCCGTTCTCTTTAATCGCAGCGCGCGAATATTATTTTCCACTTCCACTATTCGCCTTTGACTCTTCTCAACAAACAACGGTGCTCGTTGCTTCTTTTATACTACTTTTAGATTGATATTAATAGTTAGACCGAATTACGGATCATCATCGTCATTAGTCTAACCACCCGATGAACGTAAGAGAGAGGAGAGAGACGGCTTAAAAACCTCTTTTCTCTCTATTTCCCAGTGGCGAATATCAACGATGATTTCTATACTGATTTGGCCCATCTAACTATTTATCTGTCGGGCTATCTTTCCCGCGTTTTCTAAAGAATAATCGAGTAGCGCGTCGTCGATGTTACTTTTCTCGAGCGATCGAAACGATAACGGCTGACCGACACCTCCATAGGCGCTCCCGCCATTTTCGAGAGATTATTTTTTTCGTGCTATGTAACATATATAATTTTTATTTTTTTTTTAATAAATTTTAAAAAATGCATTTATCTATTGTTACCTTTTTACATTTAGTATGAGTGTATAGCGCCGTTTTACATGATTCTAGAAGCACGCACGCGCCTCGTATATCGTTAATACGGGAGAGGTTTTGTTTTTCTGTTCCGAAACGTTTTTAAATCCCTTGATCCTTCGAGATTAATCCTCATCAACGGCGTTTCTACGAGGAGGATATAGAAGACTAAAATAAAGATGATTAAAAAAAAAGGGAAAAAAACATAGTTAACAGAAGCGATTCTGCAATGTTATACTATATTTTTTATTATTTTCTAATATCTCTATTACATTATACTGGATTATTACTAATAAAATACAGAAAATTGAGCTTAATACATCTACATTACTTTTTTATCAAAAATATGAAAGATCCAATATTCAATATTCAAGCCCTTGTAATTAAGTGAATATAACTTCTAATAACGTATAAAGTAAAATGTGGTTTTAAAAAACTACTTGTTTTTTTCCCTTTTTTTATCTTCTTTATTTATTATACGCCGCGCCTCGTAGAAAAGACGTTGATGAGGATTAATCTCGAAGGATCAAGGGATTTAAAAACGTTTCGGAACAGAAAAACAAAACCTCTCCCGTATTAACGATATACGAGGCGCGTGCGTGCTTCTAGAATCATGTAAAACGGCGCTATACACTCATACTAAATGTAAAAAGGGTAATAATAATAAATGCATTTTTTAAAATTTTATTAAAAAAAGCGGTAAAAATTATATATGTTACATAGCACGAAAAAAATAATCTCTCGAAAATGGCGGGAGCGCCTATGGAGGTGTCGGTCAGCCGTTATCGTTTCGATCGCTCGAGAAAAGTAACATCGACGACGCGCTACTCGATTATTCTTTAGAAAACGCGGGAAAGATAGCCCGACAGATAAATAGTTAGATGGGCCAAATCAGTATAGAAATCATCGTTGATATTCGCCACTGGGAAATAGAGAGAAAAGAGGTTTTTAAGCCGTCTCTCTCCTCTCTCTTACGTTCATCGGGTGGCTAGACTAATGACGATGATGATCCGTAATTCGGTCTAACTATTAATATCAATCTAAAAGTAGTATAAAAGAAGCAACGAGCACCGTTGTTGTTGTTGTTAAGAAGAGTCAAAGGCGAATAGTGGAAGTGGAAAATAATATTCGCGCGCTGCGATTAAAGAGAACGGATTAAACAATCTCATCGGTAATCAGTGGAAGTGGAATCCGAGTGGGATTGGGTCAAAATACGACAACTACATCGAGTCGACGCGACGGTTTCTACTCAAGCGATATTAGACAAATTTGTCTAGAATCGGGAGAAAAGCATCTTCGCGTTTCCCGCGTGGGAGCTCTATCCCTCGGGAAAAGGCCTTTTTATCACGCGTTTGAGTGGTGAGATGCAAAAATTCTACTAACAAATTTCTTTATTTTTTGTAATGCTTTTTTTTTCGAAGAGTAATTAAAACTTGTAAAATAAAGCCGCTTTTTACATTTATTTATTATTTCATTTTTTTCCATAACCATTTGATATAATATAAGTCTCGCTCCTTGCACATGGATACAGAACAGCCTAGTATCAATATAAGAAAAAAGAAATATTTCGTATTCGTCATAACTTCGTAGGCTACGCTCTCAGACACTAGATATAAAAACGGATAATAATAAATATATTTTATGAATCTTTATTATTACACCCGAAGAAAAGAAATACGCGTTTAACAACGCAAAGTGTAAAATATTAAAATATCTTTTTCCCAGGTGGGGAACTCTCGTTATACCTCGGAGGGTTGTCATTTTCTCTCTCTTTCCTTTCGCGTGAAAAAAACGAAGAATTAATACGAGAAGAACTACCAATCATATTTTCCCATAATTTTCTTAAGAATGTCCGGGAACCGGGTACGAATATAACAGATTGACTCGAAAAAGTAGAAACGCGAAGATGCGAACGACCGGCGACGAGCATCGACGTTCGAGGCACGTCGTATCTAGTAACAGAAGGAAAGAAAAGTTTCGCGTTTGGAAAGGCGAGTAAGCAAAATTCAATTTCTTCTCCGGGCGAATCAAACTCTTCCTCTCGCGTTTTTCCGTTCAAATATCTTCGCAAGTTGGCTAACGATGCGAACTAAATAGTGTTCAGTTTATCATCGCGACTAAAAAAGAGGGTCGAGATTAGCTTTGGCCTTTTCCCTCTTTTATTCGTCGCGATGCTAGACTAAGGAGGAAGAAGAACCGTTATTCTGAAGAACAAGAATTAAAGAAGAAATTGATTGACAGAATACTACTACTTTCGCCGGATGAAGAAAACGTAGAAGACCTCGTAAATGAAAGAAGAATTTTTCTCCA
>JABUQX010029478.1:35000-40512 GCA_015478945.1 Trachelipus rathkii | reverse complement strand
ATTGGTCGAAAGAGAGTCGGTGACGAGTGGACTGAGAGGACTGATTGTGAAGCAGAAACCAAGGTGCGTTTAAGGAGTGGTAGATGGTGAATTGCTGTGGAATCAACATTCGTGCTACAATTAGCACAACAAATTTGAAGTAAAGAAACAGTGACGGGAGAAGATTAAGAATAAATTGTAGCATAGTTGATATTATGGACTCTCTGGTGTCACACTATGGCCACTTGTATGTATAGATGATTATATTCTTCTTCATTGAGCAGGTGTTTATAGTGATATATAGTGTTGGTATATAGGTTAAAGCTATGAATGGAATTATACAAGAAGTATGTTAATGACGATAGTATGAAATGAGAGCGATTGTGTAGAGTAAATGGTGTCAATGTGATGTGAGTATATTGGATTATTATACGAGATATTTAGCGAAGTAAGACAGGGTTGTGTTATGTCTCCTTGGTAATTATTAATCAATTATTATGTATATAGGATAAATTGGGATAGTTAATGAAAATAAGATTTAAGGTGGGGATGGCAAGGAAATTGAGGTTATAGAATGGTGGAGAATGGAATGGAATAGGTAGGGGATAGTGTCACCTAACCTATTATATTATATGCGGATTGATTTGGTTCTAACCGAAGGAGAGAATCTTGAGTAGAGAGAGTTTGAGAGACGAGCTCTGATAGCAGACTGAAGTGAAAGGCCACACGCGGTGTGACTTGGAAATGGAGAGAGAGGCGACCTTACTGCATAAACGGTGGATAAGAGTAAGGTTATGGTTGTGAAGTGAGGCACACTCATCTCTATGCCTGTGGCACATGTATATGAGTCTTATTTAGAAGCGCTGATGTGAGGCTGAGCATTGTACACACCATGCTCTAGTTAACTAAGTGTCTGAGTCTCTACATACCAACTTTTAATTTTACGCGAGGGATATCATATGTTGTTAGGATGACACAGGGAACGGACGATGCAGAGACGTGTTAGTAGGAAAGTTCCGTAGAATCCGGCATGAACGTGCTGAGACAGCACTTATAAGACTATCGTTGTGAATGACAAAGGGACTTATCGATCTTGAGTGTGCCTCAGGGACTTGTGAACGTTAGACATGAGGGTAACTGTCTGTTATCCTATTCAAAAAGCTTTTGTGTGGGCTAATAAGTCTTAGTAATATATGTAGGTAGATATTGAGAGACCTTTATGGTGGCATGGAATTACTATGACGGGGAGTAGAGTGCGTAAAGTTTCACACTATCACGACCTTCAACTAGCAATGACAGTACACAATCTTAGGGGGTGTGCTAGGTGTGAGAAGACAATTAGAGAGTTACTAAGAGAGAATGAGAGTACTTTAGATATGTGGTCAGTGACACACACAGGAGCGGTAAATGAGAGAAATTAATGAAAGTATGTTGAGATTGGTTTCGCGTCATGTCTGAGAAAGGAACTAAGTGAGTTATTGTATCGTAGAGAGTTGGGAGTAAGTGCGGAATGAGCTAGTTTATACCGGTGGTGAGGTGGTGTGTGTGGGGTAACGTCGCATCTTATTCTGGTTCCTAAGAGGGAGTACTCCGAAGTCTGAGTGAAGATATGTGGAATTGCGGTCGGTGAATCAGAACATGTCTGAAGGGAGAATCGGTGAGCTTAACTTGTAGCTCCAGAGGCCAGAGAATACACAGGTGCATGATTTAGTGAGCAGATAATGGCGGGGGAGTTTTAGTATGTGGGGCAATGGGAGTGTGTAGGCCCACTGGGGCACACTCGCCGAGTAGTGAGTGGATACTCGCCTTACATGTGTGTAACAGATGTTTTAATCCATAGTGAGGCCCAAATGGTCTCTCCACTTTTACTGCGGGTCCCATAGCGCATGCTTCTCTTAAGTGAGGTGGATTTTATGCTGTCTACTGCACATGAGAGCTGAGTCACTACACTTAATATGTGTACATTCGACAGAGAGGGTCGAGTGTAAGGCTGGCTTGGTCATTTCTTTCTTCACGAGACGTTTGTTCATGTTTTCATAATGTTATACTACTTAATCGCTTAAAAAATCAAACTTTTCTCTATTTGCTCGAGTCGCTTTGTATCAGCAAAGAGAGCTTGGTATCACGCTACCCCCAATTCTTGGGGCACTAACGACAGGGAAGGTGACTAGTATAAGAAGAAATATAGCATTATATATATATACCTAATATATATATACCTATAATCTATAAGGTAAATACCTTATGTAATAGTCACTTTAACTTGGATTCATAATATTGGATTATACTTATATAGTAAAACTTTATATTTAAATATTTAAATGATGCAATATATGTTCAAATATTATTTATACACAGTGAAAATATTTATTACCATATATATATAGTACACATAACTATAATAGAACTATCTTATTTCTCCTCCCCACAAAGTTAATTATCTTATATCTTATTATCGTCTACTCAGTATAAAATACACTTAATTGAGGTTAGCATATATAGGATAAATAGATGAATACATAGTATATTAGAGAAATATAATTATATGTTGTCAACCAATATATATAATATACTTCTATTATTATATACTTAGAACTTATCACTCATATATACTTAATAATTATCAATATTTTTAAATTGGGATATAGCCATATATATAGAGTATTTACCCTATATATATTTTACTTACTTGATTTAAAATTATTATATTAAAGGAAACAATATAGATGTAACATATATATATATATATACGGTATATTATATATATATTATACTATAGTATATATAAGTGATAAAAAAGCCGAATATAGGACCTATAATATATAATATAAATAATATATATATAATATATATATTATATCTGGGCCTATAATCTCACTATACTGTAGAACTGAGTGAGTGATCATCATGCCAGTTTGACATATTGTATACTAAAATCATATATGCATAAATTATATTACAATCACTGATCTAAATATAAATCACACTACTCATACGGATAGGTGAGCTATTTGAGTAAATAATAACTTACAAATCTCAGCGAATATATATTTGAGTCTGATAAGTTTCCCTCATAATCATATCTGACATCAAAGTCGTCACTCTCTTATATAGGGCGTTTTTCGTTTCTAATGTTGCTTACGATACGTAAAAAACCTATACTACGAAAAGAAAATAGAGAATATTAGTTTTCAGTAATTTAACGAGTAAATCAGCAGAAATTCGTAAAATGCTACACAACGTAATTTGTTTAATTTTCCTTAACATGTCTAAGGTATTGTTTATTTACATCCTGTGATTGAAGAATTTAGGCACACATACGTTGCTTGGCAGTTTTCAGAACTGTTAAAATCAAAAGTGACGGGTCTAGACTCGTGTAGGGTACTAAAAACCCCTCGTCTGCTCGAATTGAGTACTCACAGACACTATCTCATGTTCCAAAAATATAAAATCAATTTAAAAATTACTACTTCTCTCCAAAATCTGTGCACTAAACTCATCACAATAATTGATCAAATATTGTGATGTAATTATTTTTAATTGTTATTAGTTTATATTTTATCCTCATAGCGCGATTTATTCCCGAAATCCTTGTATTAAAGAGTCTCTCGTCACCTCACCAAGCAAGCTATGAAGTCATTGTTTGATGCAAATGACACAACCAAGTTACAACACCCACTCGCAACGTAAATTGTGGTCGTTTTTGCACCGAAATTCAAGGACACCATTATATCTATCGGCTCAGTAGTGCAGGACGATTGCAAAAGAAGTCCTCTTTATGTATTAAGTGTAGGTTTTCACAAGTATTAAATTATATAAAAAAGATTCCATTAAGTTTTTGTCTCTCTAGAGAATTGAATCGTTTTCTCTCTACTTTCTTTAGAGCTCTCGATCTACATGATCATGAAATGAGCACAATATGTCCTTTTCTGTATATGAGATATTAGCGGAATTGAGCACTTTATGTAGTTTGTCTTTGTGAAATTCTATCTAGCTATTAAGTTCAGCTCTGGTTGAGCAGAGTCTGGGCGTAGGTACGTGTCGAAACAGGAAACACAGTCATCAGGTCATGCGGGTCTGAAGGCCTCTCGATCTTTATATAGTAAAGGAAGTTATGAACTCTGCTACATTAAGTTCAATGTATCTCTTATAAGTTGGCCGCTCAATAAAATATATATGGTAACGATAAGTGTGAACTTCGGTAATGTGGTGCTCAGAATATTCATGGGGTGCTTTCTTTATCTTAAAAGAGAATATTATTATTATTAAGATTCTATCAGTATTAAATAAAAAGATATTATCAATGTAGAGAAACTTGAAGTTTTTAGTTGGTAAAAAACTCTTTATTAGTTATAACGATATATTTTCACATATATCTGAAAGTGAATACGATCATTGGAAACAAGGGTGCCTTGAATGTGTTAGGGAAAGCCTAAGCATACTTAACAGGAAAAATATAAGGAATCTGCTTCGGTGGTGTATGAGCTACGTTAGTTTAAGTTTCAGCACAAAGTGGTTATCAGAGTGAACAGAACGACGATAAAAATTTCACAGACAAGTTTATCAAATAGTTGTGTGGGCAAAATAAAAGAGCTAAAATGCTAAGAAAAATTGTACGGAGAAATCAGGAGGTAGCATATATATTCCATTATATGTGAGAAAACGCATAAAAGCTATATCCAAAAATCCAAACTTATATTAGTGCATATATATATTGCTATGTACATGTTCGTTTAGCGGGACCTTAGACAGCTGCATATTGTGTAAGTGGAAATTCTAGTAAAATATGGAGATAGAAATATAGCGAGGATAAAATTAGTGTATCCAAGTATAGTTTAGTGGGCTTGCGGCTTAAAAATAGATAAGTAGTCTATATTTCTACAAAACTTTTGAGAGAGTGAAGGTATTTATATTTTTATTACACTTCGATATATCTCATTATAACATCATTAATTTCGAATGTTATATAAATACGAAGCGTTTGCGAATAGAAGAACAAAAAGTGATATGGTATAACTATTTCATTCTATGCACTCTTTTTTAAATTTAGAAAAGAGATAAATTGTTTTTACGTGTCGATGTCATTTGTGCTTACGGAAATCCTGAGTATGACAGGGACAAAATGCTCACAACAGTTTTGTAGTAATTTCCTGTTTCAGGGTTCCACACTTTATGAAGTCAGGGAAAAAAATCAGTCTAGGGAAGGTCAGGGAAAGGCGTTTAATTTTGTGAATATAGCTAGAACAGTCAGGATAATTCCAAGAAATAGTACCACGGAAAATTATTTAATTAAAAAAATTAAGAGAAATGATAATGCCAATGTGAGAATCAATACATTGAACTTTTGATCTATATTTCTTATTCTACACCATAGTTTGTGTAATGATAGATGTATTTGATAAGTGAAATGAAAATGAGATGGGTATTATCGAGGTACCCATACAAATATGGAGTCGTATTATCATATTACTATGTTTCACTATTCTTATTTTTAAGTTTATCATTTAATTACGCTATATACTATTCTCACCTA
>JABUQX010029478.1:25000-30000 GCA_015478945.1 Trachelipus rathkii | reverse complement strand
CTCATTCCTTCTTAGGCACTCCTTTACTGAATTAATCCACTTTTTCTTCGGTCTCCCAGCTGGTCGATTCCCAGCACACTCACCACTAAATACATCAGCTTAGACCAACCGACTATCATGCATCCTTTCCATGTCACCAAACCATCTCAATGTACTCTCGTTTATTCTCTCATTTACGCACTTCTTCACACCACACGTCTCCGTAATGCGTTCATCTCTTCATTTTATCAATTCTTTCTCACACCTACACACCAAACCCCTAAGATTGTCCATATGAACAATTTGTATCTTAGATCTATACCTCTTATTCAGGCCATAGTTTCACTACTATACATTGATACACGACTCACACCATAGTGCTACTGAGATATGGAGAGAGAGAGCCTCTCAGTACAGGGCCTCAATTATTCTGTTTAGACATCCACCAAGCGCAAAAAATTTTATATTGCACTAGACAGACTACCACTCTGGTTCAATACCGTTCGCCTTCTCATCCAACATAATATCCTAAATATTTCAACTCAGACACTTGTTCCAGCTGTTCACATCTAACATAACTTCACACCATAGACCCCTCTCACTACTAATAACATTTAAACCTTCAAACCCCTACACTAATCCTGTTCAAACTATATTTTCAATTCGCCACACAAATCCGCATATAATAAGTAGGGCACCCTCCACTCTCTTTCCATTCTCCCATCATTCTAACAACTTCCCTCCCCTGCCACCCTTACCTCTATTTCTCATAACCCCTCCATATACAAATTGATGAACAACCGTAATATATATATATATATATGATATATATATATATAATATGATATTATATATATAATATATATAATATTATATATTAATATATATATATATATATATATATATTATATATTATTATATATATATATATATATATATATATATTATAAGTATATCAATAAATTATATATATATATTATATATATATTATAGGCTGAAGGAAATGCTCGAAAGCAAAGAATGAATGACAGAATTATAAAACAGTATCAAGATGCAATTAGAACACATAAATTGGGACGACATTTTGATTTTTAAGCGAGTTACCCTCTCCAGTTAAATATACATATATATATACCTTATACTATTATATATATATATATATATATATATATATAGTATATATATATAGTATATATATATATATATTATATATAATTTAAGTATAATATTATATATTTTATATATGATATATATATATATATATAATATATATATTCATCATCATCATCACATCATCATTATTATTTATTTTTTTCCTCAAAGACTGGGGGTAAGGTCAGTGACATGCACGAGAACAGAAAGTAGTGATTGATATGACACAAGTCGAAAGGGAAGCCGCAGCCTTACCTGCCCCCCTTATACCTAATCAGTGAGACTCGCCCAGCCCAGAAATCCACTCTTAGAACTTCACGGGAACCGCGAGTTCCGCGACGGGCCCTCACTATGGCAAATCGTCAGTGTAGGGTTTCACCCTTTTGCCCAGGTGGCCACAACCATAAACCACTCACAATAACCCCGCCTTTCCTCCTGTTATGCACCTTTCTTTCTCGCCTCTTCCAAACTCAACATTATTCTTCTCCTCCAGACATTCCTTTACTGACTCGAATCCATTTTTTCTTGGTCTCCCAGCCGTTTGTCAATTCCCAACCACATAATCACACTATAACAACCGCTTACCAACCAACAATCCATTCATCCTTTCCACATGACCAAATCATCTCAACGTAACTTTCTATTTCTTCTCGCATTTTAACCCCTTTCTTAATTGATTTCTTAAGGATTTATAATTGAACGCAGCCACCCTCCTGACCATTTTCACTAATTTCCTTAGTACTATCTTCAGCAGTCGCGTTCCTTTTCATCCCAACTATATATCCTATTTAATATTTATAAAACTCAGGGGCACTTGTTCCAGCTGCTCACCATCCTAACCATAACTTCACACTGGGACTGTCCTCACTCACAACCACAACCTTACTCTTTTTTTACGTTTACTTTCAAACCCCTCCTTTTACAACACTCTGAGCCGCAATCTCTCTACCAATCCTCGCATAACTCTATCAGATTCCCCACGCAACCAAATTAATCCTCGCATAAAATTAGTAAGACACCCTCCACTGCTCTTCCATTTTTAATCATTCTAACACAAACTCGGCCACCCCCACTTCTAATTCTTTAATAACCCATCGCATATACAAATTGGAATTAACCAAGGAGGCAAAACAATTCCCTGCCTCACTCTACTTTAATATTAAACCAATCACTTTTGACTCCATTTATTCTTACGCACGCTTCACTATCGTCATACATACTTTTGATTCCATTCAGAAGCCTACTACCAACACCATATATCACTAACTCCTGCTATAGAGCTTCCCTATTAATCCTATCATGCACCTGTTGCAAATCCATAAAACCTAAGTACAATTTATTCTTTCTCATTTCCTCAATCACTTGTTTCAATGTAAAGATTTGATCCTCACACATATCCTCCTCCCTCTTCTCCTCTCTCTGTTGTCTCTCCCTCTCTCTACAAAATCCTACATCTCCTTATCTTTCACTCTTTCACACCCTTCTTTGTAAGAACATCTGCTATTTTTTCTTTAGTTCATATCCAATCGATCGGCGAATTTTCTTTCCTCTATCATTTTTCTTATCGCTGCCATATCTATCCTCAATACGCCATTAGCTGATTTAAATTACTTCTCTATAGTTTAACCGTCTGTTGTTATCTTAATGTTACTGTTATTGTTTATTTTCTCTCAAATCGTTTTCACATAAATGTTTTTCTCAGTCATTTCACTCACACTGAGTGCTTCTACCTCTATAGTTGACATACCCACTTTTTTAGCTATTTTTGATTCCCACATTAAAAGACATTTATCACTTTCTTCATCAGTCATACATATGACATATCCTATTTGAGAATTTCCATCACTTACACTATTTAAAGAATCATCTGCATACACTCCAATGAAAAGTTTGTTCCCTTAAGACTATTTAAGAACTTACTTTCATCTACTAATTCCAGAAACTCGTGATATTTATATTTCTCAGAATCATGCTAAATCTTTCCTCTGTAATGCTACGAACTTTCTCAGTGGAAGTGCAATTCTCCTGTTCCTCTTACATAAGTTTTTTGTGGCATTGTGCAAATTGCTGCTTTACCTCCTGCTAAAGTTGAACTCTTTAACTCAAACCTTTGTCTGTTATTTCACTTTTTACTATCCTGGTATTACACCATTTCCGCCTCCCTCCAACTCGTTTATGAATATGTTGTAATTTTTTCTAAAGATGCCACTTTTACTCTCTCTGATATATACTCTAAGAAGGCATATTATCCTGACAGTATTCGTCCTGTGGTTCTTGTAATTGCTTCTTTGGTAACTGTTTTGCTTCTGCTTATCAACCTTATCATTTCCTTCCTTCCTGCCGGAAGGGTGCACTTATTCAACTCGTGCTGAAGAAGGTGAAACCCCTCTCAGCCCATGATCTAGTGGTTAGAGCGCCCGGTCACTGTTAACTCAGCGACGCGGAGTCCAGGTTCGAATCCCGCTGATAAGTTATTGAATCTATCCTTAATAGGAAGAATTGGAAGCATCTTAAAATCTCTAATCTTCTCTCAAATATCAAATATGACTTCCTTAAAGAATGAACACTTAGTGAACTATATCCATTTCAGGATAAGACTTTTTATCTTCTGGTGTTTGGCATTTTGGTGTGTTTTTACTGTGGCTCCATCCGTTATTACTCCCATCATTTTGAAAGGCTTCTCA
This sequence comes from Trachelipus rathkii, assembly GCA_015478945.1. Classification (NCBI taxonomy): domain Eukaryota; kingdom Metazoa; phylum Arthropoda; class Malacostraca; order Isopoda; family Trachelipodidae; genus Trachelipus; species Trachelipus rathkii. The sequence continues at coordinate 26,185 of JABUQX010029478.1, read as the reverse complement.
CCCAACAGCAAATAATATGCTAGGAGAGTGTCCTTGAAACATCAGAACTCTAATTATTTTGTAATTCAAGTTGGGAAGAGAGCACATGGTTGTTTTTCATTCAATAAAAATTCTGTTCCCTCATTTTTTACTCAGCATAATCTTCCACACAATTACGTCTTCGATATCGCACAACACAAAATTCTGTTACGCATCATGTACTTAGGCTCCAGTAATATCTCAGTCTAACATTATTAATAAACTATAAATCACTCAAAACAAGGCACTAAGGATAATAACGGTCTGCCTTCCCACTAAATCTATTTATTGCCTGCTAACAGAATCATAGCTCCTTTCCCTTAAAGAACACCAAACATGATTGATTGTCAACTATACAATAAATCCCCCTCCACAGATTACCATCTACATTATACATTCCAACAACCCGCCACACCAAGAAGAACGAAAAACACACCCTCATCATGCTACACAAACATTTACAACATCCTTCCTTACTCCACATACCCAAACAACGCCATACCCCGGAAATATACCATTCCGAACAAACCTTGGACCGAGAAACTCGTGTAAAGTTGTCCTGACTTTTCTTTGGTCACCATCCCTCTCAGGAATACAGGTTTAGAATAAACAAAACACCCATCCCCCACTACCAAAGATGTCTGTCCCCGACTCTTAATGTCAAAGGACACCTACTACTAGAGAACCCGAATTTGACCGACGCTAGACGCATTAACACCATTGTTTCTCAGACGAAACTCTGATGCTTTCCTTCTCCATTAATTAAATTACTTGAAGAAGCCCGCTTCTAGTTGGAGAGGAGCGGGAGGATATATATATATATATATATTATATATATATATATATATATATATTATATTATAATTATATATATATATATATATATATATATATTATAATATAAAATATATAGTATTAATATATATAATATATACTATATATATTATATATATATATATATAATATATATTATATATATATGATATAAATAATATTTTGCAGGTTTTGCACCAATTCCTGTTGGAGGTTCATCACAAGGACCTGCTGCTGCAACTTCTCCAGCTTCATCGAATTCTGTTGCACCCTCTCAATACTCAAAGACAAATAGTGAAGAACCTCAAGTAAAACCTGAATCCCGATCTACTCCTGATCCTCCTGCAGGACCAG
>JABUQX010029478.1:0-20000 GCA_015478945.1 Trachelipus rathkii | reverse complement strand
CTTCATAACCTTAATTTGCCTTTAGTTCCAACACTTTCCCCTTATCCCTACCCCCTTATCTAAAAGGGTACTATTGCTCTCTCCAACCCTCGAACAATACCCTCCTATACTACTGTACATAATTCCCATCCGGTCATCACAATCTCGCCTCATTCTTGGTCATTTCACCAGTAATCTCCATCAACCTGCGGATTATCATTCTTCAGCTCTTTGAGTCACTCACGAGGAAAAGAATAGAAACGGAATTAATTTAGAACTAAGTAATCAAAGAAATAGTGAAAAATTTATGTTTAAACTTTATGTTCAATGTTAGTAAATCTCAAAAGTATATACTATTTTGTTAATAGTATACAGTCTATAGGTTTTTATTTCTTTACTTATAAGAAAATTTGTGCACCATGATACATTTATTAAGCCACCAACATTTTACCCACAGTCATTCATTGTTATTTTAATTTCATAATATAGTATTAAATATATATATATATATATATATATATTATATTATATATTATAATATTTATATATATATATATATATATATTATCAATATATATATATATATATATATATATATAATTATAATATTACTATATATATTAACTTTCTTTTTAGTTTAATACTGACATAAATATAGTGATGCGAAGTTTGCAATTTCGTTGAATCAACTTAATGTAGCTAATCCTACTGATTGACACATACGTTAAGATACGAATTTTCCGTACCATCAGATGCTCCGACCTCAGGAACAGAACAATTGTAGTAAAAGATACGAAAATCCAATTTAATCACAAATCGTTTTGCACGACAGGAAAAGAAGAGCTTTTGTCCAGAGTTTTTAAAAGACATTCTGTGAAGTGTAGTTATTCCAAAGGTTGCAGTAGAGTCGTTTCATCTTTAGTAGTTTTGAATTGAAAATTCATAACTAAATATTATGCAAATAATAGCTAACGAGTCGAATTCAGTTTTTTTTAATTAATTACGTTTCAGAGAGTTGGTTTATCTGATAATGTATTTAGGAAATGTTAAAAGTTCCATTGGTTCCCTGGAACAAATGCACACTACACGATCAATTTCTAACGTAACGCAATGCACTCATTCTAGTTAATTTACAGTTTTAAATAGAATTTCTCAATTCTTTTAATTGATATAAAATATTATCTGTAAACTCATTAAATTATATAAGAAGAGTTCGATATTCAAGTCCTCTAAATTATTATTTTTTGAAAAGTTTTTGAATCTTGTCTTAATAATAAAAAAATTAATTCCAGTTATTTTCCTTCTTTCTCTGTTTTACCAGATCTGAAGCAAAAAAAATGATTGCGGAAACTAGAAGTTAAAATAAGGTTCGAAATCCCATCTTGAGCAAACAACTGGAAAAGGTCACAGAAATGTATCATCATTGATGGTGCTGAACGTGAACATTTCAACCGGATATAGAACTAAAATATCTATCTATTCTCCTACCTAGTATGCTATAATATATCATAATACTTATTGGGCAAATAGAATTACTGCAATACTCTACTCATATAATTTTTTTTGAAAAAAATAGATAAGTCATTGTTTTGAAGGTTGTTCTTATTGTGAAAACATGCAAGGTAATGTTAAGAGAGTCTATGTCCTTAGACATAAGAAACAATTGCCATTTTTTTATGATAAGGTTCATCAAAGAAGCAATTATTTTAAAATTTAAATATTCAATATGAATATTATTATATTATTGTATATATATTATTATTATTATATTATTATTATTCATTATTATTATTGTCTTTCCACAAAAAATCTTATTTGATTGTTTAAGAACGTTTCTATTGTCCTAACTAATATATATATATTATATATATATATATAGTATTATTATATTTATATATATATATAATTATTATTATATAAAATATTATTATATATATAGCCACTGTATATATATAATATATATAATATATAATATAATTATATATATATATATATATATATAATATATATATCTATATTATATATATATATATAATATATATATTTATTTTCTATAATATATGATTATATAATAATATTATAACTATATATATATTATTATATATATAATATATATTATATATTATATATATATTAATAATATATTTATATATATATATATATATATAATATATATATATTATATTATAATAGATATAGTATATATCTTTCTTTCTTTCTTTCTTCACCTTCTCTTTCCCCAAGATTGGGGTAGGTGCCTGTACAAGCATCGAAAGAAAAGCAATTGGAAAACATGACAAACGGTCGAAAAGAAAGCCCAGCCTTACCGCCCCTCTGTACATTAATTAGTGGAGAGCTCGTCCAACAGGAAAACCACCTAAAGCATCACCCCACCCACCTTCCCCCCCCCCCCCCCCCCCCCCCTTGACCGCGACGGACCCTCACTATAGTCTGCTCAGCAATCGCTTCCATCTTATTAGTATCATCTTCTCTCGATCGTGTAGGCGCTACAGGCTATGGTACCCTATTCTCAATGAAATCCTTCCGATCGATGATGCAGTCTTATGTATCTATTCATTGTACGTAGTATTCTCGTCCTTATATCTTCGACTAACTTACATATCTTCCTAGACATTCGAGATGTTAACTCCTCCTCGTCATAATCCACTTCTCTCGGCTCCCAGCCGGTCGGTCCCAACACACTCACCACTATACATCGCTTTAACCAACCGCTATCATTCATTCCTTCCACATGTGACAAACCATCTCAACATATTTTCATTATTCTCTCATTTACCCCTTTCTTACCACACCACACAACTCTTAATACTTCATTCCTCTCTGTATCAATTCTTCTCACTACCTAGCACCCCCTTAGATTGTCCATCTAACACATTGAACTTAGATCTATACTTCTTATTCAGACCCTTAGTCTCACTACCATACAATAACACAGTTAACAACATACCCTATTATATATATAGTATATATATAATTATATTATAATATATATATTATATATATATTATATATTATTAATATATTATATACCTGTGTTCCCGTGTTACCCTCTTAATAGGAGATAAGCACGTAAAAGTAGTTATATTTTATATATACTTTATATATAATAATTATATATATATACATATATATATATATATATATATATATAATATTGAATTATATAATATATATATATATAATTATATATATTACACAATTTTTATAATTTTCCTTAATGATTAATTATATCCAAATTTAGAGCGATTGTTATATATTTGTATATCTATATTATGCATTTCATAAAGTTATTTTTATATTAGTATTTTATAAAAAGTCACCTAACATGGTGGCCTTGTGCACCTAGCTTAAATACATATAATTATATTTAATATAAGATTTATAATATATATAATATAATATATATATATATATATAGTATTATATATTATATATATATATACCTTATATATATATATATAGTATATATTATATATATATATATATATATATTATATATATATATATATATTATATATTATAAGTATATTATATATATAAAACTGTCCTCCCCAGAGGTCATCGCTCTATGCAAACCCAACGACCTGTCAGTTCGACCCATCGAGAAAGTCCTTGGTACTCGGCCTAACGGCTAAATCGCATATGGCTGGCCAAGACTATCACCGATGCGGGAAGTTTTCCATTAGTAGAAAAGCACCATACCAATTACTCATTAGACGTCTGAGTGACGAAGCTGATGTTATTAGGAATAGCTCACATTCTCTCGCTCCACCCAGTCTCGACCCTGGGCCCCCTCGCTTGCTAAGCGAGTTGCTTCTACCTCTGAGCTTAATATATATTATATATAATTATATATATTATAAATATTATTATATATATATATATATATATATATATATTATTATATTATATTATTTATATATAATATATATATATATATATTTATATATAATATAATAATATAATTAATATATATCATCATCATCATCATCCACCTGCTTTCAGACCTGGTAAGGTGCGTGACATGCCCCGGAAGAAACAAAAATGTAGTAGAAGAATATGACAAGTCGAAAGAAACCCAGCCTTACCACCCCCTTTATACCATTAGTGAAACTCGTTGCAGTCAGGAAATCCACGCTAGAGCTTCACAGACCACGATGGACCTCAATATATCTCGTCAATGGGGGTTCATCCCTTGGCCCGAGTGGGCCACCACCATACCCACTCACAAAACCCGCCATTCACTCCTATTATGTTCCTTTCTTTTTGCCTCTGCCAAACTCGCATTTCTCTCCCATGGCGATTCCTTGACTCAATCCACATTTTCTTCGTCTCCCTGCCGGTCGATTCCCAATACCCTCACCACATATACATTCACTAACCACCGACAATCCTCCATACCTTTCTACCAGACCACAAAACCATCTAAAGTACTTCAATTATTTCTTCATTATCCATTTCACACCACACAATTCTTTTAAAACGTTCATTTCCTCATTTTATCAATCATCTCACACCTTACACACCCTACGATTGTCCATCTGAACATATTTACTTTAGATTTATACCTCTTATTCCACACCATAGTCTCACTACTATACATTGACACAGTTAACAACATACCCTTCACTGTAACCCTAGCTCCACTCAAGACTTATCCTTTACATCCACAACGATTAATTGCACCAGCCACCTTTCTCGCCATTCACAACTTTCTACTACAATCTGCATCATTCCTTTCGTTCCCTATTCATTCAACATATATCCTAAATATTAAAACTCAAACACTTGTTCCACTGCTCACCATCTACATAACTTACCGAGGACTTCCTCACTCACAACCATACCTTTACTCTTATCACGTTTACTTTCAAATCCCTCCTTTACACACCCTGCAAAATCTCTCTACAAATCCTCTCAAACTCTTTTCGCCACATAAACCAAAACTCATCCGCATATAATAGTAGGGCACCTCCACTCTCTTCCATCTCCATCATTCTAAACCATCCCCTGCCACCCCACCTCTGAATCTTTCATAACCACCTAATCCATATACAAATTGAATAACCAAGGGACATAACACATCCCTGCCTTAATCAAATTATTAACCAATCACTTTTGACTCCAGTTTATCTTACCACTATTCACTATCTCATAATACTTTTGATATCCATTTAGAATCTAGCACCAACACATATATCACTAATTACGACCATAAGCTTCCCTATTATTTTATGCTATTCCTGTTGCAAAATCCCATAAAACCTAAATACATTTTTTATTCTTGTCCCTTATTTTCTCAATCATTTGTTTCAATGTAAAGATTTGACCACACATCCTCTACCACTTATTAAATTGATTCCATTTAAAAAAAAAAGAGAAAACCGCTGGGGGTGGGTTTTTTGGGGGGGGGGTTTTTAAATTTTTAGCTATTATTTTTCAACAATTTGAGAGAGATTTTTAAAAATTACTAATACGCAATAATAACAACTATATTATATTTTACGTGTGTCAAGTTGGCATTCAAGGATTTTCATTAATATATATATATATATATATATATAATATATATATATATATTGTATATTACTTTTATATATAGATATATTATATATATAATATATATGAATATATATTATATATATTATAAAAGGAATATTGTCATGCATCCCGTGGTGTCAATTGGCAATTCGCTATTTTGATTCTGGTAATGTTTATCCTTGAAAATGTTTTATACAGTCTGGACATTTTCAACCATTTTGATCCAGCCTGTAATAAGTATAATTATTATTTAGTTTGCTGTAATTATGATCAATTTTGGCAATATTCAGATACTGTAATTGTTTAATCTCTTTCTAGTATACCTACTAATGATTGTTTTGTAGTAAAATTGAAAATATCAAAACTAATAAAAAACAATAGCACCAGAAGCACAAATGGTTGTAAAAACATAGTTTGTGCTCAAATTTATACCCAAAAGACTTAGTTGATAAGCCTTTCTAGCTGTTTCCAAGGTTACAAATAAACAACCTTATTTAAGTTTTATAATTATTTTAAGTAATGACTGTAAAATTTAGTATTAATGTAAAGATATAAACTACCTTTGTTTACAGTTCTTCTTGTTGCTGAAAGCCACATTACATCATAGTTCTCCCATTTGAGAAAACCCCTACTTGGATAATAACCAGGTAGGTTTTAAACATTACATAGATCTAATATAGTTACTTAATTGTCAATTATAAGATGGATGTTAAGTCCAATACAATTACTGTTTATTTACAGGGTTTTTGAGCTGGGCTTCGTCATTTCCAAAGCTAGAATTCATTCCTGAATCCATAGTCTTGTTCTATATCAGGATTCTTCTAAGCCCATTCTTCGCTGAATCATCTTGATTGGAGATTCAATTAGTGAAATCTTTTCTCGTATATTTTGAAGTTTGAAATTCATCCTGAATCTTTCTTCGTGAAATTGTCTCGGGAGTTGTGATTCCTCTGGATCTTTCTCCCCGCCAATTCTAACGTTGGGGTTCGGCCTGAGTCTTCTCTCTTTGGTAGTACTTCAGCAGAGTTGTGATTCATCCTGAATCATACTCCCCACTTGGAACCATTCCCCAGTCAAATTCAGTTAAGTCATCATCTATTCACAATTGTTGAGTCTGAATTTCTTATTCTCCTTGATTTTCATATGCATGAAGCAATATTTGAAGCGTTCGTTCTCCAACTCTCGTATCGATCCTGAGCGTCTGTGCGCCGTGTACATATTTTATACATTGGATACCTTGAACTTATCATCCAATGTGTATTAACTGATTCTATTTAACCATAATCTTTTATTCGTATATTGTTGGGGTAGGACTGTGGTATATATTAACTTTTCACAGACCTCCCACTATATTCAACTGAGCAAATTTAGTAAAGATAAAACTTTTATGGAAGTGTCAACTATCCTTGATTTTGATTCTTTATTATTATTATTTTATAACTCTTTCAAGACTATATCGGATTAAGCTTCGAGAACTTTATCGGATTAAACATCGAGTAAAGCCGGGAACGAGCTAATAATTCTAATCTTTCTCGGGAAAAATCTTAATTTATCAACATTTTGTATATATCAACTTCACAATCCTCTTCGAAATAGTCATTCAAAGTAAGCAGCCTACGGAGTCCAGGACTAACTTCCTCGTACAGGAGAAACCTAACCTTGCTCCGTATTACCCTGCATGGTGTAGTGTTGCCTGTTGCTACTAGACATTCAATCCACTTCTTTTTGAACACCACAAACATATAATCTATTGTATTTATATTTTGACCTTCGAAATCTTCTATTTCTTCGATCTTCGACTCTACGAGAAAGAGTGGAGAGAAGCACCTTCCAGTCGGGTACGTTTGTTGTCCCAGCGTGCTTCCTCTCCGCTACATAAATAAATTAAGTGGCCCCCAAACAGGGACTCTGTTGGAGTTCCTGCTTGCGTGCACTAGGATTGTGACTCTTGCTCACACCGTCATTTATTTTTTTGTCTGAAAAATCATCGATCTCTTCAGTTATCTTCAATTAAATCTTCTTCTTTTTGTAACTTGTATTTGACAGATCGAGAGTTAGTTAGTAATAACCAAAATAAAAACCCTTTTAAATTCTTTCCTTTTTTATTTTCACAAAAATGTCAGAAAAAAATCAACTCCAAGACTTGGAAACGAGCAAAATACTGATAGCCAAGAAGCTGTGGACTTCGATCCCTCTCTTGCAGCTGTTTCCATTAGATCCACTTTAGACCTGCGTCTGCTGTATGATCTACTAAAAATTAATGTGAAATGAATTAGGATTGGAATGTAGAAAATAAAGGACAGGTTAGAAGTTCCAACTCTGATTATTACCCTTAGGTACCAACTCTGACTTTAAATTCAATTACCAACTTTGACTTAAAATTTATACCACTCTAGACAAAACCTTTCAACTGAAGTCCGAATGGTGTAACTTATTGATTAAACTTCAATAAGATAAATTACTCCGTGAAAGGCAATGGCTCCAAGTACATTCAGGCGTCATGTTGAACGGAGAAAGTACCATGATCAAGTCAAGGTTTCTCCTGACTCTTCGATTTCCCCTCATGTGCATTATGCCTAAAAATTACCATCTTTATCAGATCGTGATTATAAACCTTCCTTAGATTCCCAATTTCAATCACGATCCAAGCCGTTTCTTCCTAATCCACCTATTATGTAGAAAATCTTAGAAATCAATTTCTTCCTAATTCTAACTTTATTCCTAATCCTAACTTATTCCAATCCTAATCTTATTCCTAATCCTAAATCTGTGCCTACCATAATTTTTCTTTCCTAAACCTTCAAATTCTTTCCTCATCCCAGTCTTCTCAAATTCTATTACCCCCAAGTAAAATTATTTTTAACAACCTAAGATCTCTCTTTTAGAAATCCCGATAAGAGTAGAGCCAATAGAGAATTCATCTATCCCACTAGTAAGTATAGGGAGAGGCTCGACTTTTCAGAGAAAATATAATAAATACATACAGCACTCACCCGAGTAACAAATGCCAAGAAGATCAATATCCGGAGCACCAGATGTTATCAACTGACCCTCGGGTCTATTCTGGGTGTTTTCCACAAGATATTCTCAAACACCTTCTGAACGTCGTATTCCCGATCCAGATGAACCTTCTATGTATTCAGACCACATACTGAAACAGAGGCTTGCATATGCTGGAGGAAGCCATTGTGCTTCTTACTCAATTACTCAAGAACTCTCAGAAACTTAAGCGAGCGTGCTCTCGATACCGTCAAATATTGAAGCGTAACGAGCGCCTGCTCTACTGTAATGTGCACCACATCTCGTAATATCCACCGCTAGCTACGTGCGCTAACTATCTACCTAGCAACACACGTCAACCCACTGATCTCTCCCCAGCCTATTCTCCTGCATCACTCTTAGTAAGGCACGAGTAAGTTGCGAAGTCCAGATATACGAGAATAAGTGTAACTGTAAACTAATACTGTGACATAGTCTTCAATGATGACTCGATTAGAGCATATTGTACTTATGTGATTGTCATATTGCATTATAAATAATCAAATCAGTTGATGAGCAGACAACCGGAGAGAATAATAAGCGTATACGCGAGAATGACAGAAAGATACTCATGAACCATGAAGGCATCACCTCAGAATACAGGAACAGACATCGATGATTAGTGCATACATAACCCGATTTGTGCCTTATCTCTCGTGAGTGAGTGTGCCAGTGTATCAGCGCATCTAGGCTGAGAACAAGGACTTTACGATAAGAAGCTTACATAGATAAGATTGACTATGACCTAATCATGATCCATAAGGCTGCTAGAAGGATAGCTAGTGATTCCGTATAGTGAGGATATTCTCTCCTGCTTATATTGAATAACACTTATTCAGTCCACTTGCAGAAGGAACTGTTAATTGAAAAAGTATACTAGCATGACTAGTATCTTGTAGTAAAATTCACTACTCGGTTATCAAAGTAGATAGATTCCAGTATAGAGGTGAAAAATTCTCGGTGAAGATGTAGATCTCTTCTGGACTCGTCATTGCATAGAGTTTTAGTTGATTAATGAAAGCAACCTGATGAGAATATGAGACTACTTTATGTCCATGGAATTCAATGTACTCTCCATAAGCACACTTCATCCTTACTCACCATTTGTGCTCAGCCCTATTCCCTTACATTAGAAACGTGTATATCGTTTGACCTCTCAGTTCCCGATCGAGTTCGAAAGAGGTGAACTCTCGCAAATGACATAGTCGAGAATTTCTGCCTGAAAGCTCCTATGCACATTTGAGAGTAAGTACAGTATACTTCCTCTCTCAATGCTGCACTGCCTGGATGACTGATGTGCTTAACACTGAGGCCCGCTCTAAAAGAAATGTAGAAATATGTAGCCACGACAATTCTATGAAGGAAATGCCATGCTGTTGGTTAGCATTACTGATACACTATGAGTGCGTTCATGTATATCATGGTCTATATACTCGGTAGCACATTTTTTCCTCAAACTGTCGTGCTCCAAGCGCTCTCATGTGTGCTTGGCCTCTCGCAAAAGATAGAAGAAAGAAAAGTACTGAGCGGTATGTTCTCGCCAGATATAGTCCTACTAACACGTGTCGGTTACACCATCAGCGACAAAAATATAATCACCGATTTATCGCATTGACAGCTACGGACTAAACATAATTTCTCAAAGGCATATTTCGAGGAGTTGATTCATCTGAGTTCCAAGCCGTGTCGCATATCTTGGTTGTGATGGGATATTTGGCGGTTGGTACTGAGAATAACATCACATTCAAAGTATTACTTTCATGATCTATTTGAATAAGGCAGCGGAATCGAGTCATCGTAGATCGCAAACAAGAGGCAAGTTATCAGAACCTAAGGTGAGTGACATGACTATAGCTAGCGAAGTGTCAAATGAAACTCGCCATCAAATAATACGAATCCTTAGCTAGACTACTCCTCCTATCATCTTCCCGTAAATACCGAAAAGTAGTATGTCCCTTTTGTAGAGAGTCCCACCGGAATGGATTTTGGTGCTCTCAAACGCCCCTTCCAATTATCCAGTGATTCGGCGAGCAAGGATCGAGAACTCATCGACTACACGAAGTGTCATCTAATTACTTCTGATCCAAAAGGAGCTCTAATGAAGAAAGTTTATCTCGCGAGAATAGTTGCCTATTCCGATCCGTATAGATTACGGTCTCAATATACAACTGTTGTCTGGTCGTAACTCACTGAGAAGACTCGTTGCCAGTCATTCTACTCATCTCGACGTTAGTATTCATGGATTCCAGTAGTTTGAAAACACTGGATATTATAGAGTTAAGAACTGCGGGACCTTACTCTGCAGCGTTACTCCGTGAATGCTATCGTTTGCCAACAGGATCGCGAGAGTGTATACGCCGTAAAACGTAAGCGCCTCTGCGGCGAGAATTCAGATCGTTTTGTTAGAGAGTTTCGTCCATTCGTCCACTCTTCATGCAGGTGAGTCAATGCTCAGTGGAAGAAGAATAATCTCTATAGAGAGTTGATGGGCCATCAGCGGTAAGAAGCTCCAATTAGGACGCTGTGTTGTCCATATATTTCATCTGACTTTACTATTTAATATGAGATCCCTTTGCTTTGTAGTGGATGCTGAGATAACGCAAAAGATTGTACGTGTGCAAGAAGAATTATTGAAGGATTCAATAGTGAACTCGCATTATTTGTGTCCCACACTTATACTGTATGGAGGGAAACATTGGTTCTGTTGCCTGATTGAGACTTCAGAGTTAGCTGTTGCAAGTGCTGTTGACGAACCTTTATGTGCACAGTTGCTATGGTAGATAGTCGAGTGTGTTTTGTCTCATCTATGGATGAGCCTTAACTCAATGCGAATTGTGCTCACTTGATCTGACAGTGAGTAGACATTGTCTGGTCTTACATCTGTGGGAATTTTAAGCACTGCTCCGGTGTTTTTGTCCTTAGAAATTGACAGAGAGCTATGCTTTTTGTGATCTTCTCTGAGACGAAACTCAATAGTGTGCATTGACTATGCAATAATTCTCGTTGTGTCTTCGGTGATTATATGGGCGACACTCTATTTTCATGCATTGTTTCATATGAAAGTAATAATATGACTCTAGAGGCGATATGATAGAGCTAAGGACATTTGAGTGAGCTAGTCCACTCTCATCTCCGTATCAGTAGAGCGTTGTTGATGATACCCAGTTCTTCGCGCACAGCAGTAAGGGTCAGTATTGTCTATGAAAAGCACAGTTTTATCCTTGTTTGTCTACTTTGGAGTGAACCAGCTGGCTTTTCGAGGTGCCTAGTTCATCCGTGTTGTTAAGTTTACCAGATACTCGGATCCTACCGGTTATATAATGTGAGCTCATCTTCACGGGAGATTAGGGTGTACATAGTGTCTGCTTTTCGTGATTCGCAATACGAGACACCGCGAGTTAATCTTATATCTGCAATACAGGCAAATCTAGTATAGCAAGGTGTGACAAAGTAGAACTGCCTTGAGTTTTTCTCGTGTAGATTTCACGTGAATGAGTATGAATTACTAGCTAGAGTGAATGACCTTGTGTAGAGTGTTAGAGTGTCAAGCACACGGAGGCGTGGGGGCAGCTGTGATTTGAGTAAGATCGGCTTATAGTCTCTAAATAGAAAAATTAATCGTTTATCTCTCTCCTATAATGCTGTTGACAGTGGAGTGCTAGGAAAAGTATCTCTCTTAGTTAACATTATTGTACATTCCAAACTAATATATATATTCTTAACAATCACATCTAACGAGTGATTCAACCGCAACGTATGTAGAGTGCTACTGGAAGGAATATTATAATCTGAAGAAAGCGTATTACCTCGAAACGGAGCCTACCACAGTGTGCGGTGAAACTCCTTTTGAGTGATTATTTGTTTATTCTATCTTGTGAAGTCATGCAAATTAATATTCTAACTGCGCAAGCATCATTTGCGCATTATTTTCATCCTCATGCTCCCGCTTGACAGTATTCTCCTCTATAGTTAGGGCGGATAGACCAGCAACCTGTGCTTTGAGCACTTATGCATAAAGAAACGTCTGTGGTATATAAGTCATCTTGATGTGGCATCATACTACGTTGCGCAACCCACATGTTGACAATTGTGCAGACCCTGAAATTATTTTGACTCTCTCGGTGGTATAGTGCGTTATTGAGTGCCAAGCATGTCACGAGAAATTTGGTTCTATGTCAAGTGAGTGAGATAGTCCACAAGACCGGTGGTATAGTAAAAAATCTTGGCCCAATCGTGTTCCCTTTCTCGATATATCGGTGATAAACTACTTGGATATATTCTTGATTGTGAAGTATTTACTCCTCTCTAAAAGCTGCTTTGTCATCGGTCTTTCTGTGTCGGATAATAACAATACATTGCATATAGTCGTTTATGATTGTCTGATATTATCTTTTCTCTTAAAGAGTTCAGTGCTAGTAGTCCTCGAGATTAACTCTCTGTATAACCGACAACGCTCAAGTGTGGATGACATCATAGAATACAGAGCTTATCGATTTCCTAGTGTCCGTTTTTGCCTAGCTAAATATACCCAGAGAATCAGATAATTAAATTCACACAATCTTTTACTACGGCTTAATTTTGACATTGAGCTTATCCGAGGCTGTCTAATCCCCCAAGATGGTATCCTACAGTGCAATGATATCCCCATTCAAGAGCAATATGAGAATCTCTGAGTTGCTACGATGATTAACAGTCAGCTTGAGGTGATTACTCAGGTCGTGAACTTTACGCGAGAGTTTATTGAATATACTCATTGGAGATGATGATTAGTCTAGGATACGCTGCCTAGTTCCCTACGGTGGAGTGTTGAGAGAATTGTTTCCTCGCACTAGCATATGGAATTAATCTATTAATACGTGAACGAATGAAAATCAGATCATTATATGCAATAGGGGGGCACCTTGTCATGCGTGAGATATGTCCTCCGTATCCGGTGATTATGTATTCACTGAGAGTACTCCATGTCAGACGGGTGCGCAGTGCATCTCTGTGGTCGCACCAGTAGTCTACTAGATCGCCGGAGACAGCAGAGGCTTTCCAGCGTGAATTGAGAGTAGTCACAGCATCAGCTTCGGAGAATTACAATTCAGAGGAAGTAAGTGCTCATTTATCGTGATTCACCAGCTGTGTAAGTTCCCTGAATTCTACTTTAGAGCTTTCGAGTCACAAGACTGTCAAGGCCTCCGTTAAAGGTAGTATCCATGTCTTGTAGCTGACTCATATTATATAGTAACATGCTCCTTCAATTGTCACTCACCCGTTGCGGAGTGTGCCTGTGCAGCATAGTTGATAGCACCCTATGTGAGAACACCGAATAAGTTTAGTGTGCTACGCGATAGCAAAGAAAAGGATCAGATCTCGCTCCCGCGATGGTAGATGCAATCTTGCAATAAAATGAGACCATAGTTTTTTTCCCATCATGACTTGTCAGGGGGTGAATGAGGAACCTTCCCATGAACCTTAATTTCGAGTACTGACGCCTTGACTCGTCTCAAATATCAAGAAACGATATACTGAAGGTGCTTTCGTCCTTCACACCTGAGCTGCAGATGACGCCAGTTCCTCTCGTGTCCATAAGGTAAGGGGTGTAGAATTTGAGTGCGAAATTTCCACCTTGTACTCACGATCTTCTTGTTTTGAGCGAGAAATTACATGTCCTCTATCTATCGACGTCAGTATAGAGTCCACTGACTGTTGCCTCATGTGTTATTCTCAATACTCTGAATATGCCTCGACTTCCCGTGAAGAGGCCGCCTGATCATTTGAGGATTCTTAACTTTATCAACTAACATCCGAGAGCTGCATCAGTTCAGGATGTTGACTATCACTTCTACACCACTGCCAAATTAACTCCTGTAATAGAGCCCATTCTTGGGTATCATAAATGAAAATACTTAACATATAAGTATAGTAAAGGTTGTTCCTTCTAGGTGTCTTCCATAAAGTCCTATATACATATATCTTATTCATAAGTATAGTCACAAAAGAGGTAAATTTTTATGCATACCTACTCCTCTATTACTGATAAATTTCCTATTTCATACCTTAATTCCATTCTTCGAGCGTAAATCAAATATATTACTAACTAAATTTCTATGCTACTACTGTGAGATGGATTTTCGATTACTATGATCATCGAGACGGATAAAATTATAATTATATTCTCTAACTATGTATCCTACCATGTAAACCATTAGGTATGATACTCACTGCGAAGGTCCTCAACCTAAAGACGATAAAATACTATACCCCAGCTGTTTTTATAATATATAATTAATAATGTATTTACCCTATATATTATTGTGAAATACCTATATTAAATTTTACATATAATCCCTCTAATACCTTTCTCCATGTTAAGGTTTAATACTAATCATATATATAGTAATCATATATTAATTTTATCCAAGCACAGCAGTGCGAATAAGTACTTATATCTGAAACATTCTAGGTTGAGTTTATATCGGATCCCCCGTTCTACTTTATATTTTAATGGATAGACCTATAATCATATTATCTCACCTCTAAGTATCTTATTCTGTGATGATCTATTTCTATCTGTCTGACGAGATATAAAATAGTTTAGTTAGGGTATTATGCCCTCGGTCGATATGGTGTCAAACCTTTCTTATTTAATAATATCCACTGGATATAGATTATCTTTTCCTCACTCCAAAAGGTCACTGATTTATGTCATAGCTACTCTTACCATAATATATAATGTTAAATTCTTTCAATATATTCCCCTGACTAGGCTGAAATAGAGTTTCTATTACACTCTACTATAGAGGTAGAGACTCATAAGTAAATTCTCTCTTATATATCTAAATATAGTGGTACGATATATATATAGAATTGGATGATCCCTATATAACTAACTCGTATCCATTATTATTTAGGATTATAATTACAGTAATTTGAAACTTATTATATTCACATATATATATGTGAATGAAATCTATTAGAGGAAATTGCATAATTAGTCATGTCCTCCCAGCACTGGAGTAGAGATCGGTTCCCTATTCCAAAGTTTATGACGACTAATACCACTGGATGATACCTGTACGCCACCGAACGGACCAGTCTTTTATATACCTTTCATTCATAGGTGTTATATTAATATAATGTACACATCATGTGTCCATTGAGCGGAAGTAAAATAATAAAACTCAGAGGATTAAAAGTATTTCGGTATCGTTCTGTCGTTTACAACTATACTGACTGTAATAATATAATATTAATAAAATACTTGGCTATTAAACATATTGTAATAAAATCATAATGAACAGTAATAGTATTATCAAAATCATAATTCTATATTCATTCTCTTATCTCTTAAGTTAACTCCTTCTAATCATTGTCTAATAATACTATACATCTCATATCTATCATATAAGATGTTTTGAAATGTTATGCTTTATCTAGTTGAGTGTCACTGAATTACATTCATAATATTCAATTTTTAACTATAATTTACGAAAAAATAACCCATCTCATAGATGTAAATGAATTCTTATGCATTAAATTAGATCGTTTGTGTGTACTTGAGTCATACTTCTTGTATGATTGCCGACTGAAGATTTAAATATACAATATTAAACTATAAATATATATTTATAAACAGTCTTTGAGTAACTGATTCCCATACATTATTATAACCTAAAGCATTAGAGTTAAATATAGTTTTTATATCCGGTATTAAAATAATATTATAATTCCTATATTTTATATACATTACTTATTAAATTTGTATATATCTTCACTTACGAATAATACCTAGTATTATGAGCCCTGCTCACTTTCAACAGAAAGATAATGAGGAACCCTCGCTTATGCATAAGCGAGAGGTCCCAGTCTTCGAGACTGGGTGGGAAGCGATAATATATAGAGTATGTGAGCTATTCTTCTAATACCTAGCATATCGTTCCCCACCTCCGAACATAATTAGAGTACTTAGAGTACGTGTGCTTTGCATACATAAATGGGAAAATTCTCGGCATATACCGCTAGATTAGCGTACTGGCCATTCTCATGCGGCATTTTAAGCCGTTTAGGCTCGCGTAACCCTCATAGTAACCTATGTACTCGGATTAGTCCCACTTACAGGTCGTTAGTTTTACCTATATATAGAAGGGGCATGACACGTACTGGCTGAGATATATTAAATATATATAAGGACACAGTTAATAATTTTCATTAATATATATATGTTACCATATATTAGAATACATTATTATATCTACAGTTCCTCGGCTACTGACGAGTTAATTATGATTTCAATGTTTTTCATTGAGACAAGTAGTTATTGTGGAGTGTGGAGTGAGTAGCTTATAAAACTTATATTTTATCAAGATTTCCTGTTCCTGAAGGAGATATTAAGAAGTTCTCATGATAGATGCATATAGCCTGGATGAGTAGACTGTAATTGTATTGTGCACTTCTTTAAACAAAATAATATAAGTAATTGTATTGTGCACTTCTTTAAACAAAATAATATGAGGAAAAACACTTCTACGGATTATTTTATTTTTCTTCAAAAATATAATAAATATAACAATACATGGAAAGTGATACAAAAAGTTTCATTATTTGACTATGATGGATATTACATACTAGTGTTTATTTCGTGATAATGTAATCAATAAATTTGATATTTTGCGACCGCCAGTACACTTATAACTCCGAGCTCTGATACATAACTGGTGTGCATTTCGGTGGAAAACATACTATACACATTCTAAAAGTGAAGAAACTTAGACAAAATTTGCTCTTTAATACACTTAACTCACTCGGATATACCTACAACATATATAAAGCCATGAGTAAATTCTACTCTATGTATTATTACCCAATGCTCTTCGAAGCACTTTCAAAGTCAAAGAGTGAGATGCTCTATAATCTTATCTCACATATATCTACTAATTCTCTATACCCGCATTCTACTGCTCAGTTTATTATGGTATACACTTCAATAAATTACATATATTAGAATAGAAAGATTCAATAGCACTGTTAATACCTGACAATTTCAAACCTCTTTAGTACATAATCAAGAACGTATTTGTTAATTGACTCAAATAAATCTAGCACAACGAAACAAACTATTCTAAGATAACCTCATAATCTCAATAATATATAAATAGCCACATCTCGAGTGCAGTACAGCAGATCATAATACACACACTCTTTATAGTCGCAGATCTCCACGAGAAAATCGACCGCTGAACAGAGACACACTTCAGTATAACACAAAGCACATATAGAATGTCATTGCGCACCACACAACTAATTACTACATGTTCACATCTCATCAAAAATCCTATACATAAGAGACTTACTACTACCCGCATCGTGGATTGAGATCTCATAAAAAAATACCATGATCTCTTCGTCAACTCCGCGACCCGCGCAAAAATATAGTCAGACTACGTGTCCCAGCTCAGCACTCGTCACACATACTATTACAGAAACCGAATAGAGCTCAAGAAAAATCACTGAGCGCTACGCCACCACAACCTGCGAAAAAAACAATGCGCAAATCCTCAAATGCTAAATTACATCCTTAAATGAACCTCAAGATACTCCTCCTGACATACAGATATAGACGATAACGCGCTACAACCATAAAACACATAGTATGGTCGAGGTTAAGCGACCACACCTACATAGTGATAACCACCACTACACATAATAAAACTTGTAATAATCACCTAGGGCTTACGACATCTCTGAGTCTGAACAATACGATCAATTATCTTATAGGAGACACAGTGTAAAACACTATAGTATTAATACGCCCTACAATAACCCATATCTTATAGACAGCAGTAGTATATACAACCGTATTCTATTAAACCTAATAGATGGACGTTTTATTTTCGCCTACATCTGGAACCAAAAGGATGCTATAATCAGCCATCCAAAAAAAACTAAAGGAGCAGAAGAGAAGACGCCCTCTCAAGATCGCGCGATCCTACCGTTAGCCTCAGCTCATGTACTCAATAGCGTCAATCCACATCTATACTGTAAAATAAGCGCTAAGCACTGCTGTCAAATAGTAATATCTTAATAAGACCTATACATCTTCGAAACTAGAGACATTGAGATCACCACAACGGTTCACCTTGGTCTACACCATGAATCCGAACATTTCAACCAAATCGATAACTAAGACTCTCTTATCATCATAAAAATCTATACACCAATAATCTGGATTATCACTATATGATATAAACTAGAGTGAAAACATCTAAGCGCTCTATTAAAATATCATACGCCTCGTTAATGATTAAGCTTGTATACAACCTAAAGCGAAATCATTCCAGCGCTGTAATCAAATAGCTCAAGACATCAAGCTAACATCCACAGAATAATGGCCAGAAATCTCTAACACATGTCCGCGCCGCTATTATCTAAAGACTATTTGACTCGTCTCTCAGATCCTTTCTCTCAATCGACGTAGCAGACCACATCATAATAACATGGAGTAGTTATAGAAAACCATAAGTTAGAGAGGTAAAGATTACTTAAGGGAGATAAGTGTAATATACATATCCTGTTCGCTGTCATTGGCAATTCCTATTTTCTGTACTCAAGTGAGTCTATAGTTACAGTTATTCTATCTTACCTTCCAAATTATGATTTTAATCCATGAGTTTGAAACCAGAATAGTAAGAAACACAACTTCATAGCAAACCATGCATACATACAATTACTACAACACAGACATTCTTAGAATCTATCATCTTGGCTGTAATTAGGCATCAACTTAGAGCCCATCAACAACCTTACAACTACGTTAAAATTATACTAGCTAACTCATATTCTTCTGACTATCTCTAGATATATATGTCATGATTAATATTGTTATATTGAATATAAGTATTAATAACTAACACTAAATACCGGACTATAGACCATAACCTAGCACCACACACAGAAATGTCCATGCATATGTAGTCGAATAAAAAATCAGACCATAATTATTGTGAGTCAACATATTAATCAATAACCCGACCACGCCAGTTTGTATAGGCATCCACTTCAAACCCACGCACTATGCTTAAATTAAGATCAAATCTACATAAAGCCCTATTTATATCATCATTATGTAGAACCATAATTACACACCATGACATAGATAGAGATCTCTTTGAATTAATGCTTAAAGATAGTAAGAGTAATACACCACGTTAGTAGCACACCTAATCCTATCTACTAAAATCACCATTTAAATTCCCCATAACCATATTTTCTGAAGATAGAACTCACTCATACTGAAAGATACCATTACCAGGCGCGAGTCATTCCGTGTACAATTCACACAACAATAGATCCATAATAGTTTATGATAAATCAATTACAACACTCCAGATCATGCATATCACTAGGATCTAAGTACAAACATATCCAAATTAACC
>JABUQX010029477.1:27500-33658 GCA_015478945.1 Trachelipus rathkii | reverse complement strand
ACGTTCATATACTATATATATAAGTATATTAATATATATATATTAGTATATATATAATAGTTATATAATTTAATCATATATAGTAATATATATAAATCTATAATATATTATTATTATATATATTATTTTATATTATATATATATATATATTATTTATATATCTTAAATATAATACTATAATATATATATTACTTGAGTCTAGACTTGATAGATATTTCATTATTAAGAGAATTTAGTTTTTCAAACACATCTGAGAGGTAAAATATGTCTGTTTTCAGCTCTGTTCTTCGAATCGGTTTTATTAGATCGCCGCCTTTTGAAGAATAGTCTTCCATTTTCAACCGATGTTGCTATAGAAGAAAAACTTTAGCTACTTTACTAAGTATTGGGAACAAAGGCCTCCTTTTCCTTCCAAATGTAAAATGTCGAAAATTCAATTGTTCTATAGTTGTTGTCCTTTTGCATCATATTTCTAATTGTAAGTTCGAGTTTAATTCATCTATAGATGAATCTACAGAGACTTCACTATCGCAGTCCTAATCGCTTAGACTTTGGTAAGTAAATTGTCAAACATTGATATACGAGATGTCTTTTGAAATATATATATCATGGCTCAAAGTTTTCGAAGAAATGGTCTTAGATCTCGCTTCGTAGTTTAGTTGGTGGATTCTACAGTAACGTCGTGTTCCGGGTTTCCATATTTCCTTTAAAAAAGTTTCCTATCCATTAATAATAATCCCAAGTCAGACATCAGAAAAATAGTTTTCTTAAATTTGGGTCCAAATATGTTGACATAAGACAAATTGGGTTTTGAACGTAGGGGATTAGTCTTTGATTAGCTTCATTTTGGATTTGTTCTTTAGCCTTTTTTGTTTCTTCATGCAAATCTTCTATTGCTGATAACTGAGAGCTTATAGCATAAACAGTTGGAACAATTATCGAAGATGGTAGGATATTTACTTCCACACAAAATTTGCGATGCTTCTTTGAAAGGTCTCAGAATATCTTGCAAATTCTCTAAAATTATTTTTTCATTTGGTTTTATAGCCAGGGATGGAAGTTTTAACTTCAAAGCTGCAATTTTAACTGCTCTGCTTGACTGACAGCTTCGTCTATCATAGGTAATGAACTATTTCATCTTGTTTTACAATCTCTCGTAATTTTGTTTGGATTATGTGAAGTATTTTTTCTGATTTATAGATTGCTTTGTAATCATTCCAAATTTTTGGAAATCTTTTGAATAACGTTGCAATATTTCCAACTTTATCAACAATGTTTGATGTAAATGTTGAATTTTGTGGTTTTGGAAATAAAACGGGATCAATACAAAGGTTTATAGTATGTGCAATGCAAGGTAATCTTTTTATATTCAATTTTCTCTGACATGCTTTAATAAATGTTCCATTAATTGTAACAGCAAAGAAGGCATTCTAAATTTAAGTTCTTGAAAACACTTTGATATTGAAGCACTTATGTTATCACCTGTATGAGATTCATCACATGGAATGCATCCGATACAAAAAACACGCAATTTCCAAGTTTCATCAGTTGAGTGTGAAGTTAGGGCTAAAAACTGACTTTGATTTTTGGTGCATGTCCATAAATCGAATGTTACATTATATATTAATGTTACGTTAAACTTCCCATCTTCGGACTGTCTTGACAACATACTTTGAATTTTTTGTCTCATGTCGTCGTACAAACAATTTATATGATTCGTTGCAATTGCTCTTCGTGTCGGGGCTTGATATTCAGGATCGAGAATATTTAAGAGTTTCCTAAAATATATATATATATATATATATATATATATATATATAATATATATAAAGGCCATATATAATATTATTTTTATATATATATATATATATATATATATTATATATATATTATATATATATATATATATATATATATATATATGAACAACTTATAGTAACGGGGACACGGAACGGGACGTCGGATTTAAAAGACTCTTTTTCACAGGGTGACTCTATGGTACATAAAAAGATGTTCTAGGGATGGAAGGAATTTTTGTATTTTTTGTTTTTTTAATATCTCGGTTAGGACGTCGGATTTAAACCAAAAATCTTTCACATGGAAGACGGTAACCTACTAACCTAACCTAACCTCAGAATCAACCTTGTAATTTTTTAACATGAAGACCTAACTACCTGAAATTAAACAGAATTTTTTTTTTTCCATTTCACCCCTAGAACATCTTTATATTCAGTTTTTTTTTTTAAATCCCGAAGTCTTCCGTGTCACCGTTACTATACTTTGTCATATATTACATATATATCTATCTATATATATTATATATAAATATATATATATATAATATATATATTTATATATATAATTATTATTATATATATTAAATATATATGTTATATATGGTAAAACTTACTTACAGCACAGGTTAATACTGACAAATTATTAAATGTTCTTATAACAAACAAAACCTTGTATACAAAAGGAAGAAATGAGGAGTGAACTGCAATTGGCTAAAGTAAATTATAATTTTTATTATTATTATTATTCACGAACTTCTTTTTACTGCGTAATTCAATTTCCATATTATATACTACTTGGATGTTGTACGGCTGACGTTTTCTATGATTAGGAAATAAATTAAAAGATGACTTCAATATTTTTAATTTAATTTAAGAAAACCAAATCTAACCTAACCTAACCTAGCTGAAGCTAACCTAACCTAAAAAAATCCATTTCGCCCCTAGAACATCTATTTACGTATCATAGGGTCTACCTGTGAAATTTTTTTGGAAATCTGACGTCCCGTTCCGCGTCGGCGTTAAGTAAGTTTGTCATACTATTTATATATATATATATATATATATTATATAATATATATATAAGTTATATTAATATATATATATCTATATATATAAATTATAATAGTATATATATATAATACTATAGACTTACTAATATATATACTATATATATATATATATATAATATATATATAATAGAATATATATATATATTATAATAATATATATATATGATATATATATATATATATATAATATTATACTATATATATATATATATATATATATATAAATTATAATATATTATAATTATATACTACTATATATATAAAGTGAATATATAATATATAAATATATATTATAATATTATAAAGTAACTTAAACTATAAGAAATAGATTTCTATTTTACTCAAGAAAAACATAATTCAATATATAACTACTTACAAAAAAGCAGGAGTTCCTACCGATCGAAATGACTCACGATCAGCGGCCCCATTCACAATAGCTTGATCAATTGATTTTTTCCTTATGGAATTCATCACTGTTTTTTTTCACTTTTGAATCAGAAATGGTTTTTCAAAATAAATTCACACTAGAACGTCATTTTCATTCTCTTAAATTTTCTTTTCTAATTCGTTGTAAGTGGTATATGATTCGTCTTAATATGCCTATCTTAAATGAAAGGTTTTTATGTGATTTGAGAAAAACACAAAGGCATTCTTGTTATCTGAGTTCCAGTTTTCTCATAGCATCGAAAAAAGTTTTCCATTTGTAATGTTCTGGCTGCAAAGTATTTTGTGGATGTCTTCCGTGAACAGACCGTCCCACTTCCATGAGGTTGAAGGTACCCATAGTGGATCGGTATTCGTCCAAGTCGTGAGGCACTTTGAAGAACGTCCATTTTATTTTCTTACCTTTACGTTTGATTATTTTGATAGGCTATATTTATAATCAACGTAGTTTTTTCTTAAAAAGTAAAAATAAATATCAGATATATATATATATATATATATATATATTAATTATATATTATTATTATATTATATATATATATATATTTATTATGATATATATATATATATATATATATATTATTTATATATATATTATATTATATATATTATATATATATATATATATATATAATATTATAATTATATATAAATATATATCGAATTTTTAAATTTGAATCTGAGGCCCAGCCGCGCCCACCGCACCCGCACATAAAGCTTCGCACCGCGCACCCGCACCGCAACCAAAAAGCTTCGCCGGCGGCACGCACCGCACCAAGTTAACTAAAAAAAATCTCCGCACCGGACCGACACCGTCACGACATTGTACAGCTCGCGACCGCGCACCGCACCGCACCGCAACGCACCGCTTTTTTTGCCATCCCTAATATATATATAATATATATATATATATATAAAGTATATTAATATATATATAATATATTATATATATTATAATATATATTTTATATATATATATATATATATATATATTATATATATATATAATATTTTTACAGTGTCGACACCCACTCACGGGCAAATGCTCTATTCAAGGAGTGGGATGTTGCATCGACTCAGAAGTCAACTTAACGAACGCGCGCAAATTATCGCTCGGCATGCCCACATAGAATGCACAGACGAGACCGCGAATAGCGTTTGCAGTGAGGGGAGATAAATTCAGCAGGAAACACAGAAGATGGAAGAGAATTCCACAGACACCGAGGTGGCAGAAAATGTAAAGGGATGCAACCGAACACGGAGACTGATAGGACTCTGGAGATTTACCCAATATCCACACAAAACTCGTCGCAGACGACAGCAGCCACCCTGTTTACGAGGCGTCGTTAAGAAGGGGGTGGTAGTGCGTCGCTAGAGAGGCATAAAAGTCATGAGGAGGAAGACTAGAGCGAGTGACAAGGTCTGCGCGACGCGCGCATCCTTCAAGTCCCTGGATCACAGGTGCCGCGTAGACGGAGGGTTAACCAATGATGGAGAAGAATCCAGAATAGACAAGCATGCCAGCACGTACGCGGGTCAAAGGAGTTACAATAGTCGAGCGGCAAGAGGTAGGGAGGGATGGGAAGGGACGAGGGAAACTAAGTTTATGTGATCGAGGAGGGTGCCGTTTTTGGGGCTCTTTGTAGAGGACGATTGGACGCGTGGATAACAGGATACAAACAGCCTCGGGGGTGAGGAACCAGAGCGCTCGAGTGCCCAGAGGATGGTAGTGAGAAAGAGAGTGGAGGACCTCGTCATAAGCAGATGCAATGGGCGGATGAATAGGCCCTTCGGCTATAAATTAGAAGTTGACGGGGTATAGGCTTGGTAGTGTAATCATGACGACAAGAGAAGAGAAGTAGGGGCCAGCGTATACGGCGGGTACAGCGCTACGTAAGCAGCAATCTGGTGTGAGAGTGCGAATCATTTGAGAGATTGGAGGCGCAAGGGAGGCAAGTTACGAGAGTACAAGGTGGAACCGGGTTGTGATGTAAGTTTCCAAAACATTTTTTTTTGCTTTAATCGCTTAGATAGCATTGGAGGTGAAGTTCTTGGTCGTTAAGTTTGTATCACGGGAGAGACGAGCAACCATCGCAGAGATAATTAGGGAATGGGTATAGAGGGGGAAGGATGGTGTCGTGTGGGGTTATGAGGAGTAGGAGACGAATGTATGGTTTCATATCGCGACGGTAATTTAGTTACGAGATATTCGAGTATAGTGGATAATGAGAATTGAGATGAGTTTCGCCGATGACAAATGTTGGAGCGGACAAAGTCGGGCACATGCTCTCTATCGCGCCGGAGACTCCGCGTAGAATTCCAGCCGCGATAGTGAAGGGTCGAGAGCGGTCAGCGGTGTAGATTGATATGTCATAGAGGAAGCGAGCACCTCGAGAATTACGGCACGAGAGCAATTCTCGAAGTAAAAAGGAGGGGCGCACGATCTTGACAAAACATGAGGATGTGGACAAGGTAAGGTGTGGCTAGGTTGATTGGGACTCAGCGAGGTGATAGATGGATCGGGGTGGGGTCTAGATGAGCGGCAGTGAAATTCTGGCGGCCACCGGAGAGCAGGGACAAGGAGAGCGACTAGGAAGTAGGTCGATGAGTGCATGATACATAGAGCGGATATGGGCACGATTATGGAGGGCTTATGTGGGTACTGTGTCAGCCTCGAAGTGGGGTTCATCTGAGTGGTCTGATTACATAGCGGCGGGTACATGGTAGCATTACCGAAGGGATTCGGGCATCGAATTATGTGCCGGTGACGTGAACGAGATATAGTTAGGCGAGGAATGATAGGAATAGAGCTGCATCTGCGTCGATCACGCATATGTTACGCGACGAC
>JABUQX010029477.1:15000-22500 GCA_015478945.1 Trachelipus rathkii | reverse complement strand
TGGTGGTGTCGATTCATCCGACGTCCCAGTGCGCTGCTTCCATCTATGTTGACGATTCTTGCCTGTACATACATCTCGGAGCTAAACTCTCCTTGTTATGGAACTCAACTTGTTCAATTTGCCATCGATAGCGGTTTCCTCCTGGTCGGCCTCTGCGCGTGCCTTACATTTTCCTACGTGAAAATACAGCGTGCTTTTCCCGGAAAAATCTCGTCGTATGGTCCCCTACATTTCCCAATGTTACGTTCTATGGCTTTCCTATCCATGTGGACCGGGGTCGCGGTTCCTGGTCTGTTGCTCGTATGAGCGCCTCACGTCCTTTCATATTACTCTCCCTCGAAGCTAATTGTGGACGTTCCTCTGGATTTTTTACAGGCACCTCAACTCAAGACTTTGGGGTGCGGAACGAAAAACCATGCTCCCCTTTACTCATGGCTGGTGCGGGCTAAACTGGACTATGGTTGTGCCATTTATGGCAGACCTTCCAGTCCACCTCCGCTTCTTGCCCCTTTTAGACTGGTGTCTGAGAATTGCAACGGGTGCATCCGTTCCTCTCAGGGAAAGCTGCGAGGTGGATCGGAACGGGGTGATGCCCATCTGCGGAGGGAGCAGCTCAGGTGCACTCGCTGTTCATCCGTCTTCAGGTTCCTACCTCGTCGGCCTTGACACCTATAATGAGCTTGCCCGTCAACAACCCTTCTTATTGGCCATTTGCTGGGGTTCTTGTTATTTCCATCTTCGCTTTCCTCACCTTCCTCAGCGATGGTCATGCCAATTTGATTTTACTCTACCCTTTCACAGTGGGTCCTCTTCCGCTCTGCTTCTGCAAGTGGGATTCCAGTACTTTGAATAATGTCGAGGCAACACCCGGTTGCGTTGAGGGATTCTTGTATTCACGCCGAAGGTCATAAGCGACTCTATACGGTTTACAACCGATGGCTCAAAACAGGAGGAAGGGTGGAGCTTCTGGCTGTTGTTTTCCGGAACATCCACTGGTATCCATACCCTTCCACCCTATTTGTTGTTTTTTTTCAGCTGAACTAATACGCAATGTCCATGGCGGTGAACAGGAATCAGTACCTTCGCCCGTGGGGTAATTATACCATCTTTTCGGATTCTCGGAGCCACTCTCCAGTCGTTGCTTGACCGGTCGACCCGTAACCCGTTGGTCCTGGGCATTCCAACGTCTCTGCTTGTTACCAGCGAAGCACCACAACATTCGGTTCTGTTGGGGTTCCTCCATGTGGGTGTTCCTGAGAACGGGCGATGGGGAGGCAAACAGGGCGTTTGCACCAGGTGTCGATGCCGTTATCCTCCTCCTGCTGTGCGTGGGCCATTTCCCTGTAACACGATTCTCCCTTCTTGCGTCGGGGCTTTCTCTCTGGCTGGCAAGTCATGTTGGGCGGAGGATGCTCGTGGCGCCAAGCTTCCAAACCCGTCCTTGGCCGGTGGTCTTCATCTTGTAGGACGAGTCGCCTCTGGAGGTTGTCCTGGCTCGATTGCGTCTTGGTCATACAAATCTCACACATGGATTTCTTATGTCGCGGGGGGTTCCCCCGACCTACCCATTTTGCTCCTCCAGTTGTCCTCTCCACTGTTCGTCATCTCTTTGTGGATTGCGTTGCATCTCGACCTTCGAAGCAAGTTCTTTTCTGACGTGCTAACTATACCTCTTCAGCATCGCCTTCAGCACATCTTATCCGAACCATCTCATTTTCGTAGTGATCGCATTTTTACTTCCTCTTGGAACTGAACATCTTGTATAAGATCTAACCAATCTCCGCCTTGTTCTCTTTTCGTTTGTTAGGGATTTTCCCTGCTCATTAGTTGCCTAACACGGTCCTAGCCGATTCTTGTGTGCCTGTGGCGATTCTACATCACTCAAAAAAAAAAAAAACAAAAAATTACTAGTAAATCTTTCAATTTAGTATTATTTGCCATATTTTACGATTACACATTATTTTTATATTATTATTATTCTATTTTATATATTATTATTATTATTATTATTCTATTATTTATTATTAATTATTATTATTAATATTATTATGATTATGATGATTATATATTATTATTATTATTTTATTATTATTATTATTTATTATTATTATTATTAACATCCCTATCATTATTATTAAATACGACTTCGATTAAACTTCCAAAAGGAACCGTTTGGTCAAAAAATGAAAATATTGATGTTACCTACTGTTCGTTTTTCCTTGATATCTTTATTAGTAAATAAGATATCATTATTTAAATTTCGTCCTCTTATAGCGAAAGGATGACCCTTTTATTTAAAAAGAATAAATGAATGTTTTGTACACAAAAATATTCCCGTGCTCTCGAGAGATATAAGATATCACAGAAAATAAATCTTTTATCTGACCCAAACTTTTCTAAGAATGTAAAATATCTACATTTTTTTTAATAATAAATTACACGTCGCTCCACGAGATTCCATAAAATTGGTGCCTAAAAAATTGTCTCAAATAGTCTCAGTATTCTCATTATTTATATAAGGTTGTGCTATAACGATTTTAAAGGTTTAAAACAAACAAAACCACATGTTCTATTTATTAAAATTATATTATTCAAATTAATATCATGTTATTATTATCAATAAGGAAATTTCCTCTTTAACGTATGTTTTTTACAATCTGGATACATCTTCCTATGTTCTTAAATGCACCGCAATAAAAACTCCCTCTCTTCATCTCTCACCGATCTTTCAGCAGTATCATTTACCACTTTTAAGGATTCTACAATTTGCTTAGCATTTCTAAATGTTTCACTTTGACTCCATTTTGAAGGTCATTCTTTGAGGAAATCGCTGTTTATATTTCATCGAGAAAACAGGGTCCTACTCAATTTTGATGCAAATTCATCCACTGTGTTTTCTAAAATAATAATAATAATAATAATAATAATAATAATAATAATAATAATAATAATAATAATAATAATAATAATAATAATAATAATAATAATAATAATAATAATAATAATAATTAATAATAATTTATAATAATAAATATAATAATAATAAATAATATAATTAATAATAATAATAATAGTGAATAATAATACCGCTCTTCCCATGGGTCTGTAACCAAGGGGCTGCGGAGTCGTTAAAATAAAATTTTTTCGAAGGCATTCTGCGTGTGGACCTTGCCGGACTAAACAAAAATTTTTCGACTCCGACTTCCCACTCCAAGGGCAGTTCAAATTCAAGAAATCTCGGACTTCTGGGACTCGATTAGTGCTTTACAGAGTTACAGTAAATAAAATTTTTTTTTTCAACAATTTTTTTTCGCTTGCTTTTGAGAATAAAAAATATAACACTTTTCCAATGAATCTAATCTCCAAATGCTATACGGTAAAGTACCGGAAATACATAAAGATGCAAGTCGCAACACATGACAAACAAAAATATATTTCAGTTTCGGAAAAAATTGTATTAAACGTAATGATAATGCAAATTATTTTATTTTTATTATAAACAGCCATTATAAATATAACAGTTTAAGACATTTCATTTCAATAATAATAATAATAAATAATAATAATAGATAATAATAATAATAATATAATAATAATAATAATAATAATATAATAATAATAATAATAATAATAATAATAATATATAATATAAAAATATATATAATAAAATAATAAATAATAGTCAATATAATAATAATTAATATATAATAATATTTTACAGAATCGCTTATGAAATAAAAAACAAAGAATTTCTTGACAAAATTAAAAGAACTGGATTTCATAATTTAGGATATATTATATGGATTGCCTAAAAATACACAAAACCAGAAAATCTTTCACACTATGAGCCTGTAATATCTTATGTGGCGGAACGTTTACACCACGATAATTGCCCAATATCTGAACAGCCTTATCCGACCATATCTTAATAACTCTTCCATAGTTAAATCAAAAATGGGAAATCATTATGTAAATTATTAAACTTAAAACTTGAAGCCACTAATTTATTCGCCTCACTTGATGTAAATCCTTTGTTCATAAATTTACGGTTTCTTGATACCGATTGACCAATAATTACGAAAGCATAATCACTCAGAATTAACCTTACCCCAACCAGATTATGGTTTTGGGGGTGGAATCAAGTGGCATGATGGGGAATCGCTTTTTAGTGGTAGTTTGCGTGTACTCAAACCACCGTTTAATTTTAAAGAAAACATACCTACAAAAACTGATTGGAGAGTGCCGATGGGCTTCACCACTTGGACCTAACATTTGTGACTTCTAATGTCCAATCTGGAAAAAACAAAATCCTTCTTAGCCAAAACAAAGCAACTTTTAATAAAACCTAGTTTTTACATATGGTATGTCGACGACACCCTCACTATTTTAGGAACATAGATCATATACTAATCAGTTTCATAATAGAATTTTCAAGAGTTCGTTCATGCTTTAAAATTCACATACGAACTAGTGTTAATTAATGCTATCTGTTTTTAGGGACCATCAAAATCAATGTTTAAAATTCTAACGGACTCATTATCTACAGGGGCCTACAGTCAAACCCACGTGATAATGGGTCTGTATATGAACTTATGGATCCTATTCACACCGACTATTTAAAAAGAATCTATCGTAAAAATTTTAGTTTAAAGAGCATACAACCTATGTTCAACTTGGGAAACTTTTGATGAAGAAATTTTGCCGCATTAAGTAAAATTTTAATTAACTGTGATCATCCACAATATTCAGTTGAAATTTAATTAATAAACCCTTACAAAATTATATAATAAAGAAAGTAAAAAATAATTCAGAAAAAATTCGATAAATGTTCTTCTTCAAAACCTTCCAATGCTATTTGTCAATAATTAAGAGAAGTGCCTTCATAATATATTGAATTCTCACCTCAAAACTAAAAGACACCTCTTAAAAAAAGTTCCAGGACTACTACCATAAGTCCAAAACCAACTGTCATCTTCCAGTCACAAAGAGATGCTTTGCCCTACAACCATCACGTTGTGTAAAAATTTAACTGCCCTGAGTTGAGGGACTGTTAACGTCGGAACAAATATATTTGGTTAAACACGGGACAAGAATAGATGTCGAAGGGCATATCAACACTCTCTACAAGTCCTCAGCAAAATCTTTGAGCATTTCAATACGGCACATGGTTTTCAAACTAATTAGTAATATTTCTAAACACTTCAACATTATACGGATCGTTTGTGAAGTCCAGAAATTAAAATTGGGGAAGGGGGCCTTCTACATCAAAAACAGGCAACCAGGACATTAACATAAAAATTTTTTTGTATTATCAAATTAGATCATATTCTCAGTTTGATTTACTTATTATTATATCCAATTTAAATGGACTCATTCGATTACAGAAATAATCCTTCTGAAGATGTTCAAGTATAGAGACCGAATTGCGTCGGAAATCTATGTATAAATTTATCTTCTCTTCTGTAAATATTTCAAAGATTATTTTAAGGGAAATTAAATTTATTGTTTTACAAAAATAAATATTTAGAACGTGGGAAATAAAATCAAAAAAACCTTTATAAAATCAAAGGCTGATGTTGGGAATTCCTAAATAATAATATATAATAATAATAATAATAATAATAAATTAATTAAAATAAATAAATAATAATTATAATTAATTATAAATAATAATTAATAAATAAAAAATAATAATAATAATTAATTATTACAATTGACTATTCTGTATAAAAATTTATTTTTCACAATATTACTAATAATTTAATAATTAATAAATAATAAATAATAAATAATAATTATTAATAATAATAATATATAATAGGTTTCTCTAAAATTTTCGACCTCCACCTCCGACTCCGACTTTTCACTTACACAGGGAATCTTCGACTCCGGGGACTCCGACTTCCGGGACTCCGACTCCGGGAAATTGCACGGAACTCCCACGGGACTTCCGAGACTCCACGGGGGAAAACCCGACTCCACGACTCCGGACTCCGGACTTCCGAACTCCGACTTCCGACTCCGCAGGCCCTGCTAAATTTCATGGCGGAACGCAGGATATTTTTCGAGAAGGGTGAGAGAAGGGGAGGGCTGGGGGGGTAAATTTTGCCCCCCCCCCTTATGTCTCGGAGATTAAATTTGATTTGTTTTCAGGGGGAAAATTGAGGATTTCTTTTTCAAGATTCCGCTTTTATAATTTGCATGTGATGTAATTTAAGTGTATTAGGAGAGAACTTGGAGAGATGTTTAAGGAAAATTAGGGAAAGAATGGAAAAAATTTTAATTTTTTTATAAATTAAAAAATTATTATTATTAGGAATATAAAATATTATATGATTATATATTTTATCAATATTTTAACCTTTGTTATTTGTTTGCGAACGGCTGCTTTATGGAATAATATATTATATATATATTATTATATATAGTATATTATATATATAAATATATATATTATAATTATATATATTATATATATATACTAATATATATATATATAATATAGTATTATATATAGTATATATTATTATATATATATATATATAATAATATATATATATAATATATATATTATATATATTATATAAATATATATATATATTATTAATATAGTATATATATATATATATATATATATATATATTATAATATATATATATATATAAATATATATTATATTTATTTATTATTAACGTTTCCTTACCAAGCCATAAAGGTTTACGTAATTTTCTAAATTTTCAATTGTAGGAATGAAATGATAAAGATAACAATAAATTATTCAATAACAAAAGTTTAATTTTTAAGAAGGCCTTTACAGGGACAAGCTGCAAACCGTCGTGCGTTCCCAAGATTCCAAGCAAAAAATGTGCGGACTTGATCGTTGGTTATTTCTAATCAAAGTCTTTTTTGATAAAGACTAGCAAGGTCCCATTAATGCTCATTTCAACTTGGTTCTTTCAAATACCGGTTTTACTAATTTCAGTCTGAAAAACTCATCCAGGTTATACAATAAGTATTTTGAACAGTGTTTTTATTATTGCAAGTTTTTCGACGCATTGTCGTCAAATCCGGCGGGACTGCAATTATGGGTTTATTCATTAACATGAATTTTCGGGACCTTTGTCTTCGCATATTCCCCACTTTCCTAGGAAGACCATCGAAAGAACCAATTAGGTCGGCTCTGTAGAATTCGGATTGGCGGAATTATGTTTGTCAAATGAAAAGTTCACTAGTTTTTGTTTACAAACTTATCAGCTTAATTTTTCTTAAATTATTAAATGTTCAAGTAAGTTTATCTCAAAATGTTTTTGTTGAATAAATTTTATTATGACGGTTTTATCAGATAGAGGGGAATAATTTATTGTTATTGAAGTAAAGTAGTTTTCCCTTTGGCCTTTTCCAAAGGTCTTGTGAAGAAATCAAAAAAAAAAATTTAACCAATTTTTTTTTTATATTATAAGAAATTCTTTTTTGAAATTGTTAAAATATTATTTAAGCTGC
>JABUQX010029477.1:0-10000 GCA_015478945.1 Trachelipus rathkii | reverse complement strand
TTCTATCCAATGTATCAATGTACTTCATCATTTGAAGGATAATTAATTATGGATTTAAATCAAAGCAAACCCACCTTGTTTGGTCATTTTTCCTCTCGTAAATAACTCTGTTAAGGAGAGTATAATTCCTCGGGAAACAATACGTCAAGGAATGAAAATGATGAGAGAGGCGATAATGAACACTCTCTCCCTTAAATTTTATGGTTCGGTTACATTTGTTATGTACCATTAATGATGAAGGGAAATGAAACCTCGTAACATGAAAAACTATTTTTTACATTCCACTTGGGATAATTCTGAATAAACCTCGAAAATGAATTATCATCAGACTTGCTAAAAGCGTGTATGCGCAAAAACGTAAGTGAACCGACATCGTTAATTCTTTGCTTCCAAAAAATAAACTTTTTGTAAACTTTGCCTTCCCTTTCTTATTCGCTCTGGTTGAATCTGTAGCCAATACAACTACTGAAGGATGCAAATATTCAAATATATAAATATATATATATATTATTATATATATAAATAGTATATATATTATTATATAATATAATATATATTATATATATATTATCATATATATATATGTATATATAATATATTATAATTCACATACACACAATATATATATATAATATAATATATATATATATATATAAAATATATATAATATATATATATATATATTAATATAAGATATATATATATATATATATATTAGTATAATTATATATATATATATATATATATATATATATATATATATATATATATATATATATAATATTATATATATATAATTATAGTATAATATTATATATATTAAATATATATAGTATATAATTATATATATAATATAATATATATATAAATAATATATATATATATATATATATATATATATATGAATATATATATATAATATATATAATAATATATATATTTATATTATTATATATATATATATAAATATATATATATAATATTATATAAATATTATATATTATTATATTATATATATATAATATATATATATATATTAATATATATAGGGCCTATTAAAATTATATATAATATATCTCTTATATATATATTTTATATATTATAATATTATATATATAATATATTATATATATATATATATTTATATATATATAAAGTATAATATATATATTAAATATATATATAATAATATATAACTATATATATATGTGATATGTTAATATATTAATATAATATAATTATAAATGTTATTATATATATAGTAGTATTATATATATTGATATATTATTATTATATGAATATATATTATATTATATTATATAATGATATTATAATATAAGGTATATATATAATATTATATACATATATATTATTATATATAGTAGTATATATATATTAGTATATAGTACGTAGTTTTGCTTGCAAGTACTAGTAATATATTAGTTATAATATAGTATATATAGTATATATATATATATAGAAGTATTAATATATATATATTATATTAGGTATATCATATATTATATAGTATGATATATATATAGTAATTTATATATTAGTATTTAATATTATATATATAGTAGTTATAGTTATGTTTATAAAGTTTATATAAAGTATATATATAGTGTATATATATATATTTATATAGTAGTAGTTGATATAGAGTAAGTATAGGTATATATTATATTATATATATAAAAGTAGAGTATATTAGTTGGAGGGTAGTATTATATAGTGATATATTTATGTATATATATTATATAATATATATAGTATAGTATATATAATATATATATAATATATACTAGTAAATCTTCTGTAAATTTACATGTCGGATGATTTATGATTTTTCGTTTCAGCGTCCCATATATATTTGTATTTATATATTAGTTTCAAGAGTAAGTCTTGTTCGTTCTTTTAAAGGCTGGAATTTGGAGATCCTTTACCTCCTGTTTCCTTCTGATATTTTCCTTCTTGTTTGCGTTAGATATTCTGAACTCTTAACACAGCATGTATTCTGCTCCTTTTCCGAGAATTAATTACGATATGGCAAAGTGTTATAGGGTTTGACGATGTGATATGGGAAACCAATATTTGAAGGTAGTCCCAAACTACATCGGAATAAGGAATGCATTTGCGGAATTCGGCTTCGACTCAATTGATTTCGAGCAAATATACTTGACAAGGTACGGAGGCCTATTTCAATGGATTAATTATTGCTTAGATTTCGATTGTTACGTCAAGGATTACGTGTCAACGTAGCGCTTGAAACGGACGGGGCATTAGTCAACTGCATTCTAGTCCAATGGTCTCACAAGAAGTCGTTAAATCTTTTGTAACCAAGTTTTCATGCAGAAAACATTTTAGATACATTTGAAATTCTGGAGTTTACTTGTTACCTTTTAATAAAGTAATTTATTTTATATTTTTTGGCGAATGCGAAGAAATGAGAATAATTTTTAAAAGCATGCGATATATATATAAGTATATGGTATGATATATTATATAGATTATATAATAGTATATATATGATATATATATATATAGTATATAGAAAAAAAATTTAATATATGTTATTTATATATATATATAGCTTATAGTAGTATTATATTATTATAATATAATATAGTAAAGTTATAATATTAATTCTTGACCAGCCTTTTTTTCATGGAAAACATAAGCTGGGAATCGTAGCGGGGGGATAACAAGCGAATTAGAATTTCTTGCTATAATTTTCAGAATATTCACTCTGATTCATTCATTTCAGCAAGTAGGTTGTAACTATATCTAAAATATGCGATTGTATAAGCACTTTTTACCAAACGCGACGGTCTCCATGATAGTTCGTGAAGGAAGCTGTGTTAAGTATATATAGTGATATAGGTATATATATAGTAAGTGATATTATATATGATAGGGTATATATATAGTATATATATATATATATATATAATATTATATAGTTAATATATATAGAGAGAGAGGAGAGAGAGAGAGAGGAAGAGAGAGAGAAGAGAGAGAAGGAAGAGCACGTGTAGTGAGTAAATAAAGGGTTGCTGGCGTCGCGCGGTTGATAGTATGGGGGTATAGTATATATATAGTATAGTAGTATATATATATATATACTAGTATAATATAGTCATATATATATATATATTTATATTGATTATAGTATAAATATATAGTATAGATATATATATATATATATATAAAGAATATATATATATAGTTCAAATAACCTATCACACTGGCGTTGGAATTTGTTAGCAGTGTTATTGATTTGTGTAGCCAGTTGTGGTATTAGCATAAATATATTATAATATAATATTATATATAGTAGTATATATATATTTATATATAATTAATATAGTATAGTTATATTATAGGAATATATATAGTATATATATTATTATATATATATGTATAATATATATATATATATATGATGTATTGATATAAATTTCGAATTTGGAAAAAAGTTTTTAAGGCCTATCCGATTAAGGAAAGCAGCGCGTTATCGCTAACGGGAATAGAATCTTTTAGACGACGAAGCGCTATGCTTATAACATTATTATATTATTATTTATTATTTATTATGTATTATGTTATTATTATTATTATTATTATTAATTATATTATTATTTATTATTATTGATATTATTATATTATTATTATTATGTTTGATTATTATTTATTATTATTATCATTATTATTATTTATTATGGATTATATTATTATTATATTATTATTATTATTATTATTATTATTTATTATTATTATTATTATTATTATTGAATTATATTATATATTTATTATTTTTTATTATTTGTTATTATTATTATTTATTATTATATGAGGGTTGCTATTTCGGGCTTAGTAGTAATTTCAATAAATTTGCAAAAACCTTTTTCAGATACTTAAAGCCAATTTTTTTAATTTCATATTATATATAGGTTATATATATTATTTATAGTATACTATATATAATATATAATACTATATAATAATATGATATATTATATACTATAATATATATATATAATATAATTAATAATATATTTATATATGTAAATATAGAATATTTATATATAGGTATTATATATATATATATATTATATATATATAATATATATATAAATAATTATTATATAAGTGATATAATTATTATATATATAGGTATATATAATTTATTATTATTATATATATATATATATATAGTAATAATATATATATAGTATAATATATATATAAAATATAATATATATTATATATATATATTAATACATATATAATATAGTATAGTAATATATATATATTAGGTATAGTATATATTAGTATATTATATATTATATATAATATATTAATATATATATTAATGTTTTAGTTAATGTATTTATATATATAGGAAACTGTCATTAGTTATAAGTGGATTAGGTTTATTTGGAGGTTTTTGTAAGTAAGATATTATGTTTTTATTGTTAGTCGAAAGAGTTTGGCCACCGATGTGACTTGAAGGTACTTGATTGGTGAAGGACCAAGGGTGCGTTTAGGGAGTGGTAGAGGATGTGTGGATCAAATCTTTTACATTGAAGCAAATGTGAGAAAATGATGGGAGAAGAACGAATGAAATTGTATTTAAGTTTTATTGATTTGCAAACAGGCCGTATGATAGGATTTAATAGGGAAGCTCTTATGGCAGGTGTTAGTAATATATGGGTGTTAGTGGTAGGGTTCTGAATACAATCCAAAAGTATGTATGACCGATTATGAAGGGCGTGTGTGAAGGATAAATGGTTCAAAAAAAATGATGGTTTTATATTAACAGCGGAGTTGAGGCGAAGGATGGGTGTTTGTCCCTTTTGGTTATTTTCAATTTGTATATGGATGGTTGTTAGGGAAAAATATTAAAGATGGGGAAGTGGCAGGAAATAGGTATTTTGGAAATATGGAAGATTGGAGGTTGAGTGAGGGTGGCCCTCCCTTCTATTTGCGGAGTGGATCTGGGGGTGTTTTGTGTGGTGGAATCTGAAGAGAGTTTGAAGGATTGGGTAGGAGAAATTTGGGCAGGGTTATGTAAAGGAGGGGTTGAAAGAGTAAACGTTAGTATAAAGGGAAGGTATGTTTGTGAGTGAGGACAGTCCTCGGTGTTGAGTTGAGGTTGGATGGTGAGGCAGGCTGGATACAAAAGCTGGGTCGCGAGTCTAAGATATTTAGGGATATTATGTTGGATGGAAAAGGGAACGCGAGTGATGCAGAGTGTAGTAGGAAAGTTGTGAATGGCAAGGAAGAGGTGGCTGGTGCAATGTAAAGATTTCGTTGGTGATGTAAAGGGGGGCTAAAAGTCTTAAGTTGTTGCTAGGGCTTACGATGGGTGAGGGTATGGGTTTTACCTGTGTAAGTGAAAGTTGAGTGAGACTATGTTCTGGAGTAAGAGTATAGATCTAAAGTCAATGTGTTTCAGAGGGTACAATCTTAGGATCGTCGGTTAGGTGTGAAAGGAATTGATAAAATGAGAGAATGAACGTATTAGAGAGATATGTGGTGTTGAAGAAAGTTGTAAATGAGAGAATAAATGAAAGGGCGTTGAGGATGGTTTCGTGATGTGAAAAGGATGAATGACAGTCGGTTGGTAAAGCGGTTGTATAGTGGTGAGTGTGTCATGGAAATCGACCGGGCTGGGAGACGAAAAGAAAAAATTGGATTGGAGTCAGTTTAAACGGAATGTCTGAAAGAAGAAGAAAATGTGAAGTTTTGGCAGAAGGCGGGAATAAAGGTGGCATAAAGGAGTGAATGGCGGGGTTTTTTTGTTGAGGGGCATGGTTGGTGGCCCACCCTGAGGGCCAGGGATGAACCACACTTACCGATTGTGGCCACAGTGAAGATTCCGCCGCGGGTCCCGTTTGAAAGCTCTAGGGTGTGATTTTCGACTGCGACGTGTGCTCCACTAATAGGTATAGAGGGGGGCGGTAAGGCTGGGGTTTTCTTTTCGACTTGGGTCATATTCTTTCTACTACCTCTCTCCCGGATGTTATGTAACGGGCAACTTACTTCCCAGTCTGGGGGAAAGAAAAAAGGAATATAATATATATATTATATATATATATATTATAATATAATTATATAATATATATATTATATATATATATGATTTATATATTTATATATATATCATATATATTATATATATATATAGTATATATATTATATATAATATATATATATATAAATATATTATATTAATATATATATTATATATATATTATATAATAATATAATTTTTTGTTTTGGGTTATCACCCATAAAATTAACTTAGTATTTTACGCTTTACCCTCATACTGTATTGGAAACCCAGATGTCCAAAACTAAAATTAAAAAATCTATTTTGAATATATTTATCTATTATTATTTTATTAAAAATTTTTAATTACTATAAAAATTGAAGTAATTTATTTTCTTTATATTTAGTTTTCTTTTAGAATTTAATAAAGTTAGATTTTTAGCATCAAACTAATTTAATTATAAAATATAATCCAATAATCTACCGATTTAATTATTTAGGAGGATATATTATTTTAATCTTCAGATATATTAGTTTGTGCGGAAAATGCATAAACAACTTGCATTTTTTTAATTTTTGATTTCGTTTTATGGAAAAATTTTGCTTAGTAAGCTTTAAAACAAGATTTGGCAATAATAATAATAATAATAATATAAAAATTCTACATCAGCTTTAATTTGATTTTAATTATTAAGTTTTACTTTTTGCTTCATATTTTTCTTCTGAATTCATTTAGGTTCCTTAATATAATTAAGCAGAATAATTTGGCAAAGAAAGTAATAGGGCATATTAATTTTATTAACCAAAGTCACCGCATTTCAAACCACTTAAGAAACTACCACAATAATCAATTTATTTACATTACGTTTTTTAAAAAATTACAGTAATAATTAGCATAAAATTAACATAAGCATAAAAAACAAATTTAACTTATAAAATTTGCCTTAATATTAAATTATTAGCATCTTTTTTAAATTTTAGAGCAGCAGAATTCTTTATGTTTTTAATCTTTCCTAAAAATTATTCTGTTTCCTAAATATATTCTGTGATTATAATTCTGACGGAGGAAAGTTCACAAAAAATTCCGGTTCCGGCCGGACTTTCCTCTCTCTCTCTTCTTCTCTCTCTCTCTCCCTCTTCTCTCTCTCTCTCTCTCCTCTATATATATATATATATATCATATATATATATATATAGTATATATATATATACTGTTATATACCTATAAGTTATCTTTTATATATATATATAATATATTATTATATTATATATATATATATATTACATGAGGTGGGGCACTGGGATAACGAAATGTTTATCGCGGTATAACCGATATAATTGATAACGAAAAACCTTATCATCGATTAACCCGATATCAGAATAAACTCCGGTGATAATAATCGAGCCGAGATAAGTCGATAACCGATAAAATCGATAATATCCAAGTTGTTTATGTATTTTCATGTTTATTAATATAATTTAAAATTGTAAAAAAAAC
Source organism: Trachelipus rathkii (assembly GCA_015478945.1). Classification (NCBI taxonomy): domain Eukaryota; kingdom Metazoa; phylum Arthropoda; class Malacostraca; order Isopoda; family Trachelipodidae; genus Trachelipus; species Trachelipus rathkii. The sequence goes on along the minus strand of JABUQX010029477.1, from coordinate 2,444 downwards.
CACCGACACTTTGATTTTTAAGAAAATGTTAAAATAAATTTATTACATCTCTTCTTTTCAACCTATTTATATATTATATATAAATTTTTATTTTTCTTTTCCGACACGTACCCAGAAAATTTGGGAATGTTGCTACTTGCTTTATAAAATATTTTGCTTGCTAAGTTTTTCTTATTATATAAATTTAATTTATTTCCCTTTGCTTCATCAGTGTTGTTCCGCTTTTTTATAATAAGATTTTATTTTCTAATTTATGCTCTGATGTTATAGATTCTATAATGTATGTAAAAAGCCAAATATAAAGGTTAATAAAGGATTTGAAATGAAATCAAAGAATTATTTAATTACAATTTATCATATAAATTATTATAATACTTAGGTTTCTCGCCCTTCTTGCAGGCATTTGTTATGTTCCCTTCATAAAACATGGGGCCAATTAAAAACTTTTCATCTGGACAGAGGATTTCTCTTGGCTCGTCTTAGATATTCCTGTGCCCCCCCCCCCCAAGGGAGAATCAATCGCTCCACCGAGGCCGCTAGGACGGTATTCAGTATTGTTACCTTATAAAGAAATCAATGAGCACCTTCTCTTTGTTAAAAGCTAGGTCTGATAGGCTGTCTGTCGATTTCGTGCCTGCAGCCACTTATTTACAATGAGAGAAGCTTTACTTCTTTGATTTGAATCTTTGAACTTGACGCTAACCTTTGAGTTAGCTTCATGTTAATCATCAAGGGCATCACAGAATGCTTGAGTAGTTAGTTCCTTCTCTTCCCATGTCCTCTCCCTGCCGCTTGCTGCTGGGTAACCGTTGGGACGTTACTTCATTATGGACCGCTATACTATGCCTGGTAAAGGTGACGATTATCGTTTATTAGTATTTTCTTATATCCGTTATTAATATATATATATATATAATACTTTATATATATATATATATATATATATAGATATATTATAGTATATTTATATATAATTATCTGTTATTATATATATTAGGTATTATATATATATATATATATATAAATATTATTATATTATATATATAATATATTTATATATTATTATTATATTATAGTATTATATTATAGTAGATAATGAGTTATAATATTTTATTATTTATAATATATATATTATATATATATATATATATATATGTTATATATAGTAGTGCAGATTATTATAATATATATATAATATTTATTAACAAAAAAAAAAAATAAGTATTCGCCGATACCAATTTATTGATAAAAGATTTTATCGGATAGCAGATAACCCGGAAACCCGTTATCCGCGATTAAATTATCGCTATATAGTTTTATCGGTTAGTTTGGAACAAAAAATTAATCGCAATACCGATAATTATCGGGTAAAAGATTTTATCGGGTTAACAGATAACCCGAACCGTTAATTCGTATATTAAATTATTATATATATATATATATTATATATAGTATATATGGTACTTTTCTAAATATATATATATATATATATATATATATATAATAAATTATATAATATATATATATATATATATATATATATATATATATATATATATATATATATATATATATTATTATATATATATATAATATATATATATATATATATATATATATATTAAATATAATTATATATATATATATATTATAAAATATATTTATATTTATATTTTATAAAAAGAAAACTTTTAATATCTTTTATTTTATATTATATATATATATATAATATATATATATATATAATATTAATATATATATATATATATATATATATACTTATAATATATAAGTTATCCACGTTTTTTAAAAAATTAAAGTTTAATATTAATAATCTACTATTAATTTTATTACAAAAGTTTGCAAATATTTTTAATTTTTTGATTATTATTAACAAAAAAATTGAAGTAAATTTCATATCTTAAAAATTGTTACAAAATTTTTGTAATAATTAAAATTCAAAGTAACCATTTTTTTATTTCAAAAAAACCAATATTTGTGAGTAAATGGCTCCTAATTCAAAAAAATATTAAATGGGTCAATTGAAAATTATATGGAGCTAACAAATATGATTTACTGGCCGCACAGCTTAAGTATAAAATATAATATATTTATGATTTTTAATTATATTTCAATATTGAAAGGAGATATTTAAATTGTTGAACATAAAAATCTCTCTCTCTCTCTCTCTCTCTCTTCTCTCTCTCTCTCTCTCTCTCTCTCTCGCACTCTCCTATCTCTGCTCTCTCTTTCTCTCTCTCTTCTCTCTCTCTTCTCTCTCTCTCTCTCTCTCTCTCTCTTCTCTCTCTGCTCTCTCCTTCTCTCCTTCTCTCCTCTCTCTCATTTGCATTGAAATCATAATAAGCAGTGGTGACCGGTGTCGTTCGTGTGAATCGGTAATTAATTCGATTAGCTATACGCTTTTAGCAGGATCTCTCTCTTTT
>JABUQX010029476.1:5000-10859 GCA_015478945.1 Trachelipus rathkii | reverse complement strand
TTTTCAAATACTAACTTGTGGTATTGTATAAATGATGTAATAATTTATTTCCGTCACCATTATATTCATTAAAACACAAAGATAAATTAGTAGTAAATAATTCACAACTTATCATAATTCTCGACAACTGAAATACAATAACAACAACATGATATAACAACTAAACCCTCTATAAATATAACAAATAGAAAATTATCTTTACCCGCCAACAACACAAGGCAGCCGGCCTGACTCTGTTCCCCTGTCTTGAACTTAATTTTTTTTTTCAGAAAATATGAACTGATTCAAATATTGTATAAATGATAATTTATTTCCGTCATCATTATATTCATTAAAACACAAAAGTTAAATTAGTAGTAAATAATTCACAACTTATCATAACTCTCGACAACCAACATAATAACAACAACATGATGTAACAAATAAATCCTAATATAACGAAATAGAAAATTATCTTTACTGCGCCAACAACACAAGGCAGCCGGCTGACTCTGTTCCCCTGTCTTGAACTTAGAAAATTTTTTCAGAAAATATGAACTGATTCAAATATAGAAAAACACCATATATATATATATATATATAGCAGTAAAGAGAGTATATATATATATATATATATATATATATATATATATATATATATATATATATATATATATATATATATATATATATATATATATATACAGCCACGAGCCATTCCGCTGCAGCGACACGGCACGCAAAGCCATGAGTGCGGCGTAAGCCAGTCAAGCCAATTCAGTATAGGCCACAAAGTAAAATTATGCCATTTAATTATATATACATTAGTATTAATATTATATTTAACGTATGCTGGGAAAGCTCGTCGAAATTAATTTCCAAGAGATTCGCTTCTTGAAAGCGAAATTAAAGCTATCTTGGATATAGAAGAAAGTATTTTCCAACTATGAAAGTATTCAAGATAAAATAAGCAATGTTTTTATCAATACGATTAAGAATATATATTTCAATTTACGGTAGAAATTCCATATATTTTTTTTAAATTAAGCGGCAACATAATATTTGTATTATAAACTATTTGTGACAAATCTATATTAGTTAGCTATTTATAAACTTTTATTTTTTTGTGTGATTTTAAAAATAATTTAAATATTTTAAGCTAATATACATATTTTTAAAAAAATTTTAATAATGTAATTTATTATATGAATTAATCATCAATTTTAAAATAATTTAGAATTCGATCTCGTCCAATTACGTATGTTCTGCGACAATGTCGTAAAGATATTTTTAGTGGACTTTAGCGAGTCCTTAATTTTCGCACATAATATGCCAAAACTTGTAATTTAGAGGTTTTAGTGTTTAATTAAAGCCATTTTCGTTTTTGCATTTGTGCTTATGAAACGTAAGAAACGCTAAAGTTTGCGTTCGTTTTTGTCAAATTTAGCACAAATTTAGGAAAATGCTCACCAAGCGTTAGGAATTTCCTATATTCTGCAAGGTTGCTATTTCCCGTGCTTGCCGAATTTATGAAAAAATGTAAACAAACAAGATGGCGGCGTAGAGGTCCGTTTGATTTGATAAATGTTCCATTCATAAAATTAGCTTTAAATCTAATTTCTTCCAAATCGATAAACTCCATCACAATGGTTAATTAATTATTTGTAATAAAAACCATTTGTTACTTTTTTATTTATTTTTATTCCAAAACCACGTGCTCCATCACAACAGCTGGTCAAAATATTTGTAAACAAACGCTCGTTTATGTACAAAATTCGTCCTAAAACTGAATTAGCATTTCTTATCGAGCGTAACCACAAGTGACAAAAACGATAACGGCTTAAGCTGTGTTTAGTTTTCTTTTAATATATTACACTAGTAATGGTTGTAATTTAGAGTTGTAAGTGGAAAGGAAACCGATTTTTTTTTTTTTTTAAATGAAAGAAAAAAAGCATTACCCATCATCTTTTATACTTTATTTACTATGATTTTATTTTTTTATTTATTTTTTTTTTATCTAGAGGTAATTTCATTACTAATAGTCTTGAGAATAGTTTCTGTCAAAGACATGCAATACTTCCGGAGAATGAATAAAACAACGCTTTTCAAATTTACAAAGTAATTTCCCGAAATACGCAGCTTGAAGGGCTTGAAGTTAAAGGTAGTGTGAGTGAAGAAATTATTTTCCAACTTAACACGTAGAACTGAAAATAAAAAACAGGCATTTCGGTTATCAGCACGAATAATAAAACAGTTTAAGTAACGATAGAAATTCTATATTTTTTTTTTTTTAAAAAAATAGAGAAAATAATATTTATATTAATATGAACTATTTATGAATAATTTATATTGTTACCCATTTATATAAAATTTATATATGATATATATATATATATATATATATATATATATATTATATATATATCATATATATATTATATATATATATATATATATATTATATTATATACTAATTATATATATATATATAATATATATATATATTATATATATATATAATTATATATATATTATATATATATATATTATATATTATATTATTATATAAATATAAGTATATATATATATATATACTATATATATATATATATATATATATATACAATAAATACTATTATATATATATATATAAATATATATATAATATATATATATATATATATATAATATAAATTTATATATTATATATAATATATATATATATATATATACTATATACTATATACTATATATATAAGTTATATTATATTATATAATATATATTATAACGTTTAATTTTTAAACATTATTGGAATTAGATATAACGTATACTGGTAAAATTTCACTTGTGAAATGTTTCCAGACAGGAAAGAACAAGAACGCTTGTTAAAATTACAAAGAAATTTTTTTTTTTACCGAGATTCACCCTTTGAAGGGTGTCAGTCAAAACAAGTGTGGAGATGGAAGAAAGTATATGGCGTAAGATAAAGCAAAAGTGATGTAAGTATTTTTCAACTTTACAAGTAGAATTGAAGATGAATTAAGCATTGTGATTGTTAGCACGATTAAGAAAACTTTAATTTACGCTAGAAGTTCCATGATTTTTTTTTTTAGAAAAATCGGCAAAATGATGTTTGTATTAAAATAAACTATTTATGAATAATTTATATTAGTTATCAATTTAAATAAAAAAAAATATTTTTTTTTTTAATTTTTAACAATATTTCGAATACGTTTACTTATTTTTTATATTTTTTTAATATTATTTATTATTTATTTCTTTTATATAATTTATTCAAGAATTGTTAAATAATTATTATTTCAATTGCTTAGGGTTCGGGTTACTTCGGTTAGTCATCGGACAGCAGTCCTTTGACCATTGCTTGTATTTATATTTTTGTCGGACATTTTGGTCCTTAATTTTTGAAGAAATTTTTATTTAAAATATTCTAGTTTATTGTTTCAACTACTGAATTTTCTTTACATGATGGTGTCCTGAATTTTCGGTGACAGCCTAAATTCGATTTTTTTTAATTTAGTGTTAGAGCAGTGGTGAATTTTCCTTTTATATATTATACGTTTTTATTTTTTTATTATTTTTTTTTTTAAAGAAAGCAAAGTAAAACGTGACTTTTTTTTTAAACTTATTTATTTAGCAATTTATATTTTTTTTTTATTATCTAGAGCTAATTTCATCGTTAATAGTCTTGAGAATTCCCCATAATTGAACTGAATAAAATGGTTTTAGATGGATATTTTTAAAGGGAATAATATTTTTATTATTATTATTATTAAGGCAATTTCTCTGTCGGATATTACTAAATATTCAAACTTAAGGATATATATATAATATATTCATAGATATATATATTTATATATTATTTAATATACATATATATATACTATATTATATATATATTATATATATATATATATATATAATATAATATATATATATTATATATAGTATATTATATTATATTGTTATATATTATTAATAAAATAAATATCATATTATATATATAATATATATTTACTATATATATATATATATTATATATATTATTATATAATATATATATATATAAATCTATATATTAATATATATATATATATAATTATAAATATATATATCAAGACAATTGTAAAGAAATTTGTTATATATATATAAAAAAATGTGAAATAGTAAAATATATCAGGGTTCACACTTTCTGAAAAGTCAGGGAAAGTCAGGGGGAAAAAAATTGGTCAGGAAGTCAGGGAAGTTTTAAAATATGCTGAAAGTCACAAAAAATTCATAAAAAGTCAGGGAAATTTTAAAATTTCCCAAACATACGAAGAATTGATCCATGGACAAGTTACAATATTTTTCATAATTTTTGTTTTCCTTACTGGTATAATTGTGGAATGAGGAGGATGTATTTTGATAAGGTGAATGAAAAGGATGAGGCGGGAATGAGATTCCATAAATCTATTTTATCCTTGTTTCTTTCTATTTTAGCAGTTCACTGATTACCTACTATGCTTCCTATTCTGTATCGTAGAAGTTCGTTCCAAGTCTCACCTTCCGATTGAAGGTGCATTGGTATATGGATGTGTTTTAGCTGTATGGACTTAATTTGGGGAAATGGGGGAAAACTTTAAAAATTTTCTGTTTATATCTTTTTAATTTTTTAGGGAATTATACTCTCTTGAGGTGTTTTTTTTAGGTTTGACGAAGTGATTTTGCATTTTTGTGCGTTGAAGGTATTTATTATTTATTTATTTAAAATGACTTCAAGCAAAAAAAAGCTTAACTTTAACGACCAGTGGTTGAACGTCAAAACTGAACCTTGGTTCATTTTTGTTCACAGATTTACAATGTTTCCTTACTTAATATTATGGAAAGATTTCTAAGTCCAGTAAATGCCTGCTAACAACAAACAACTAAGCTTTTTGCATTAAATTTACATGACAAACTTGAATGCCAGACTAGTGCAATACAAAATGACAGAAAAGATATTAGAAAGATTTCCTCTCTGAAGTACAAGCCTGTCCAATGGCTTTCATCATTGGATCCTAGTATAGTTTTTCATCAGCCAGACAGGGGGAAACAATAGATTGATTTATTGCCTAGAGGCATTGTACACCATAACCGATCACAGATTCTGGTTGCTGAGAAAGAAGAAAAGCCACATAAAATCCTACTCTGCCAGGAAGCTTCATCTACCCTTGAATTTAAATTCAAATATTTTTGGATGGTCTTGCATTGTCCTTCTAAGAGAATGGCATGATGAGTTTTTTTCTCTTCCTATAGCACCTGAGAATCAATGTTATGCGGAATTGTGGCAATATTAAATTAGGACTGATAATTTTCGCATGAAAATGCGACAGTGGAAGGAGGGTTTTCTATTAAATTAAGCAATTTTAGTGGAGAATCAGAAAGAACATAGTCTGATTCTCAAAGAACAGCGCACAATGCTATAAGATCTCATGGAAGGAAAGTATTCATAAAGTTCTATCACTCAAATGTTGACCAAATGTAAGATCTTGCCATAGGAGAATGAAGAACAATCTCCAAAGAGTCAAAAGCAGAAGAAAAGAAGAGAAAATCAAAAGGTTGAAAAAGAAAATTATCCATTACAGATCAATAAACGTTGAAGAGCAGGAAAAAAGATGTTAAAACTTGAATTCTTTAAACAAGAGAGACGCTATAAAATCAAAAATTCAAATGCTTGAGAAAGAAAAAGTTAATCTAAATCTCCCCATTTAGAACTTTGTGATTACAGTGTACGCTATTCACCTAGGCTATTTAATGTAAGCTTTTAATTTATTTTTTTTTTGTATAAATAAAAGTGTTTTCTCTTTGGAAAAAATAAAAAAAGGGAGTGCTTTGTTATG
>JABUQX010029475.1:2500-27517 GCA_015478945.1 Trachelipus rathkii | reverse complement strand
TATATATATATATATATATATATATATATATATTAAAGTAACTCAATATGACTTTTTTTTTGGTAAACCACTTTTAGGGTTAGGTTAGGTTAGGTTAGGTTAGGTTAGGTCAGGTCAGGTCAGGTAATTTTTTCTCGAATTTAATAATTATATCACACACATTTTTCTAAAAAAATTATACCAATCTATAAAAGAATGATTAATATGGAACTACATTGTTTGCTCATAATCATTAATACATATTTCATACAGATTGTATCATAACATTTTCTTTTAAAAGAATTAAAAACACACCCTTCCCTTCTACGGTCAAAACTACTACTAACGTCAACTTTACAATGAATTCACTCTGAGAGTTATAATCAGAACGCTGCCAAACGTAAGATAAACAATATACTTTAATTTATTAATTATTAATTTTAATCAAATTTTTATTAATTGAAAAGACGATTTTTATATTTAATACATATTTATCTACATTTTTCTTTAAATAAACTTTTCTTAAAAGTATCTTAATTTCTTTGCTCATTTTTTCGTCTATTCTGTACTTTTTTCTCTTTTATATATATATATATATATATATATATATATATATATATATATATATATATATATATATATATATATATATATATATATATATATATATAGTATATAGTATATATAATATATATCTATATATATATATATATATATATATATATATACCGTATATATATATATATATATATATATATATATATATATATATATATATGGTATATTATATCTTTAATTATACAGATATTATATATATATATATATATATATATATATATATATATATATATATATATATATATATATATATATATATATTTTCAAAATATATAATTAATTAGAGAAATATATTGTTATTATATATAGATATTATATATAAATATACATATATATATATATATTTCGTATGCTTGACTTGAGAGAATGATTTTGAGTTTTTCCAATCTTGGAGCACATATATGGTAGTTCAGTCACCAAAGCGTCACGCCCAACAGTGTTGGTTTCCATCATCCTGATATGACTCAGGTAAGTGAATGTTGCCGACAAACTCAGCAATTGATTGAAAGGCTGAGCTGACTCTGAGGCAGATCACGGTGCTAGTCCAGCACCGTTTTTGGCGCAAAAAACGGTGCCTGACTAGCACCGTGATTCGCCTCAGGAGTCAGCTCAGCCTTCAATTCCATTGCTGAAGTTTGTCGGCTATTTATTCCTTCTTACCTAGCTAAAGTCATATCCGTTAAAGAACTCAACACCCACTTGACGGGAGCGTAGCGCATGAAACCAATGAGTAGGAAACTGACACTGCCAGCTATATGTGCTCCAAGATTGATAGAAACCGAAAATTATTTCTCTCTCAAGTCAAGCATGCAGGGACTGTATAATATATATATATATCTATCTTCATCTTCCTTCTATATATATATAGATATATATATATATATAGTATATATATATATATATATATATATATATATATATATATATATATATATATATATATATATATATATATATATATTCTTCTTCATCTTCCTTCTATTTTCCCAAGAATGGGAGTAAGGTGCGTTACATGCATCGGAAAAGAAAAGCAGTAGAAGAACATGACAAAAGTCGAAAAGAAAGCCCAGCCTTCAGCCCCTGTACCATTAATTAGTGAGAACACGTCGCAGTTCAGAAATCCACCCTAGAGCTTCAATGAACAGCGATGGACCACTATGTGTAGATCGTCGGGCGGGTACATCCTTGGCCCAGGGGCCAGCCAACCATAGCCTCAATCCTCCGCCATTCACTCCTGTTATACACCTTTCTTCTCGCCTCTACCAAACTCACATTTCTCTCAATCAAACATTCGTTTACTGACTCAATCCACTTTTTCTTCGGTCTCCCAGCCGGTCGGTTCCCAACACACTCGCCACTATACATCCGCTTAACCAACTGACTATCATTCATCCTTTCCATATGACCAAACCATCTCAATATACTTTTATTTTTATTCTCCCATTTACGCCCTTTCTTCACAATAATGCACAACTCTCTATCGTTCATTCCTTCTTGAATAAATTTTTCACACCATAACTCTAAGATTGTCCATCTGAACACATTGAACTTTAGATCTATACTTCTTATTCCAGACCATAGTCTCACTACTATACAATAACACAGGTAACAACATACCCTCATGTAAGACCCTAGCACACTCAAGACTTAGTCCCTTTACATTCACCAACGATTTAATTGCACCAGCCACCTTCCTGCCATTCACAACTTTCCTACTACACTCTGCATCGTCCGTTCCCTTCTCATCCAACATATACCCTAATGAGTCACAGACACTTGTTCCAGCTGCTCACCATCTAACATAACTTCACACGAGACTGTCTCACCCTAACTATAACCTTACCCTTATCCAATGCTTAGTTTTAAGCCCCTCCTTATAACACCTGAAAATCTCTCTCAACCAATCCTTTCAAACTCTCTCAGCAGATTCGTCACACAGAACCAAATCATCCGTATAATAGGTAGGCACCCTCCACTCATCTCCATTCCTCCATCATTCTAACACCATTTCCTGCCATCTCCACCTCGAATTCTTTCTTTCATAACCCCATCCTTATACAAATTGAATAAATCCAAGGAGACATAACACAACCCTGTCTCACCCCGCTATTATTAATAATAAACCAATCACCATTGACACCACTTATTCTTACACACAATTATCGTCATACACTTTTGATTCCACTCACAGGCCTAGCACCAATACCATATATAATACTAAGACCTGCCATAGAGCTTCCCTATTAACTCTATCATACGCCTGTTGCAAATCCATAAAACCTAAATACAATTTATTCTTCTTTCTCCATCATTTTCTCAATCATTTGTTTCAATATAAAGATTTAATCCACACATCCTCTACCACCTCTAAATGCACCTTGTTCTTCACCAATCAGTCCTTCAGTCACTCGACGCACTCTTTCTGACCAAAATACCACCATATACCTTCCCTACAACACTCAATAAACTTATTCCCCTATAATTTCTAGTTCCCCTTTTCTCCCTTACCCCATAAGGGTACCTGCTACTGCCTCCTCCAATCCCTTGGAACTATACCCTCCATAAACGCTTTATTACACAACTTCCAAATCCAATCAATCACCATCTCGCCTCCGTTCTTGATCATTTCACCAGTAATTTCATCTATACCTGCAGATTTACCATTCTTCAACTTTCTCACTCTACCCATTACCTCCTCCTTACTAATGACTTCATCCCCAAAATACCTATTCCTTCTTGCTCCACCATCAAACCCACACATTCACTATCACCCTTCACACAGCTAATATTGTGTGATTTCGAAGTGTTCTTTCCACACTCCCCCTCACATCCATTTCATCAGTTACAAAAGCACCATCCCTATTCATTATTCTAAGCAGATTCCCCTTATTCTCATTCTTATATATATATATATATATATATATATATATATATATATATATATATATATATATATATATATATATATATATATATATATATATATATATATATATATATATATATATATATATATATATATATATATATATTGATTTAATAGTTATTTATGGCAAAAGTCAAAGAAGGGCTAAGAGAATTATCTATATATATATAATATATATATTATGAAAGAATTAGAGATGGGGGTGGCAGGAAATGGTGTTAGAATGATGGAGAATGGAGGTAAGTGGAGGGTGCCCTACCTATTATATGCGGATGATTTGGTTTTGTGTGGTGAATCTGAAGAGAGTTTGAGAGGATTATTAGAGAGATTTGGCAGGGTGTGTAAAAGGAGGGGTTTGAAAGTAAACGTAGATAAGAGTAAGGTTATGGTTGTGAGTGAGGACAGTCCTCAGTGTGAAGTTATGTTAGAATGAAATGTTTTTTTTTTTGTTTTTTTTTTAAAATTACCTCTTTTTATGTATATTAAAGATGTTTTAAATTATACAGTAGTACCAATACCCCTTCTAGGCCTAAATATTGACTATTAATACGGATTTTATATATACAGCGTATATATATACCGTGTATATACATATATATATATACACATATACATACACATATATATATATACATATACAGTATACATACATGTATATATGTATGTATGTATATATGTATATATATATATATATATATATATATATATATCATTATATTTGTCTATGTGTTCATGTGTGTGTGAATGTTTGTATAGTTGTGAATGTAAATCTATATGCACACAGTTACTCGATTGAAGGCTTAACTATAATTCATTTTTGGGATAACACATAGTCCAACACTTCAAATAGCAACACAGGTTGCCAATCTTTGGTTGCTAGAAGTGTTGGACTATGTCGTTGTCCCAAAGATAATTCATTGTATTTAGAAAATTATTCATGGAATACAGTTTAGTTATTATGAACGCGTTAATTGAAAAGGTCATGGAAAATGACGAAAGCTATTATAACAAGCGTTCAATAGGTTTTAAAATTAGTACCAGCCATACTATAGTGTTATTTTAATGTAGTTATAAGATTTTTAACATTTAAACATAATTATACCTAATAAAAGTACCAAAATTTATAAGAAGTTTAAATCTTTGAAAATGCTCCAACAGTAGTGAGTGAAAAAAGAATAATAGACAAATAAACCATCTCGGGTACCAAACTTTAAATAAAAATATAAAAATATATAAACAAAAATAATAAAAATAATATATATATATATATATATATATATATATATATATATATATATATATATATATATATATATATATATATATATATATATATATATATATATATATATATATATATATATATATATATATATATATATATATATATATATAAGTTGCAAAAAGTTTTATATCGGGCTTTTTTGCCAAACAAAAAAGTTTGTTTATTTTTTTCGTTTTTGTGCAAGTTTTTGTTTTACAGATTTTTTTTTTTCACAATATTTCTACTCAATTTTTTTCATTTTTATAGACGATTTAGGATGGTTTGGTCAGATCTTTCTTTTGGTGTATTTTTTCATCTTGATTCGGATGAAAAATTTTTTTTATTCCTAAATGATTTATCAAAAGTCGAAAATGAGGATAAATTTCTTTTTTTTTGGGGGGGGGACCTAAGTACTTTGAACTTTATTGCGGATTTGGAAAAGCTTATGTCATTTATTCTTATGGTACTATTTCTATCAAATTCCAATCAGAAATAAAATTAGAAGAAAATAACACGAGGAAATGTCCTTTATTGTGGTTTTGTTTTTGTTTTTTTTGCAGTAAAACATGCTTTAAAAAATATATATATATATAAATCTCTCTCTCTCTCTCTCTCTCTCTCTCTCTCTCTCTCGACACACCCACACCCACGCACAAACACACACACACACACACCACACACATACATATATATATATATATATATATATATATATATATATATATATATATATATATATATATATATATATATATATATATATATATATATATATCCTCTGGCGGGTAAAGGCAAAAATCCATCAGATTTGGAGATAATTCAAAAACTTGGATTAAATTAAAAGCCGAAAAGTGTCGATACAAGGCGATTGAAAGTGTGTAAGGCAAAGAAAGTTGGGAAATTGAAAAAGGGATTTCTGAATTTATCAGTGAAATACATATAATAATGAACATAGCTGCTAAGTTTTATAAGTATAGTTGGAGAGAGAAAGGATGAGCCTGTGTATAATGACATGTCGCGTAGGACATCCTCAAAAGTGGGAGTTTGAGAATGGAGAGTTCAGAAGAGATCGTTGTAATAGTGATAGTATAAGCATGATGATGTAGCAATTCGAAGGAAAGAAATAGGTTTGAAAAATGCATTACGAACTGAAGAGTTGATAAAACGATAATCCTCTTAGGGGGGAGTTGTACGAGTGGGACCAGCTCTGATACAGGGACGAACGATACCCTTATAAAGAGCAAGCAGATGGGGTTGTGTGAAGAATTTCTGAAGGGCCTCAGAATACCTAATAGAAACTTGTTTACTAATAGAGACAATATAATCATTCACAAAAAAATCATGTGAAAAAGCAAACAAGAAACTTAAAAACAGACTAATGTTTGAGACATATATTTTCGAAGATGTTTTAACTGTGTGGAAGATTTTATCAAGTTGAAACATGATATAACAGTTTTGAGGCATGAAAACAACCGTGCATTTTCTGGCCCAATTAGAAATATGAGAAATATCAGAAGTTTCTCACTCCAAGTCTACCGTTTCTTGTAACTTGCAGCTGACTTTGACTGGGACGACATTCAATTTTAAAGGGACATACGAGAGTGCAGTCGACGACATAGGAGTGAATAGTTGTTAAATTGATAAAGGAAATGTCATTTAAGGAAAACCCTGAAAAACACTACCATTAACAGATTTAAATGATGCCCAGTGACAGTCTTTAAAATCTTATAAAGAACGAAAGAAAAGAATAGCAGAGAGAAAAAGTCACAAAGAGAAGAATAGATTCTGGCTTACGAAATTTAGAAATTAATGCTTCGTGTGAGACTCAATCAAAAGTTACTGATACCCCAAATGCAAGAGCAAAAAAAAAGATTTTATGTAATATCAAAGAGCAGAAGACCAAGAGTCGTAGAGAAATCGAAAGAAGCTCAAGAGTCCATCAGGCTTTACGGAAGTCATGCAGGCGATTATAGATAAGATTAGTAGAACTGAGATGCTCCCAAATCTTTGCTTTAAGGAGAGATTCGCAGAACGCTTTGTAATAACAGAAGCTAAAGGAATAGGATGATAGTTAAAACATTTAGAAGGGCACAGTTTTCAGCACAGATTGAATGGGCGCATGCTCTCAGCAAAAAGAAAAGGATAAAGTCACTACATATTAACGAAATAGTTTACAATATATATATATATATATATATATATATATATATATATATATATATATATATATATATATATATATATATATATATATATATATATATATATATATATATATATATATATATATATATATATATATATATATATATATATATATATATGGAAAAAGTTACTTAACGCCCACACGGAACGGGAGCTCGGATCAAAAAAAAATTTTTTACAGTATCTATGATACATAAATAGATGTTCTAGGGTCGAAATGAATTTTTTTTACCTGTTCTAGGGGCGAAATTAGGTTAGGTTAGGTTAGGTCAGGTCAGAAAAATTTCATTTCGCCCTAAAACATCTATTTATGTATCATAGAGGCTACCTGTGAAAATTTTTTTTTGATCCGAGCCCTGTCCGTGTGGGCGTTAGCAACTTTACCTTATATATATATATATATATATATATATATATATAGTATATATATAGTTATATATATATATATATATATATATATATATATATATATATATATATATATATATATATATATATATATATATATATATATATATATATATATAGGTAAAACTTGTTTCTGTCTGACCTACGATTTCGATATATCGATTTATATTTCGTTACTGATATCTATCGATATCGATATATATATATATATATATATGAGAGTAGTTATAGTATATATATATATATATATATATATATATATATATATATATATATATATATATATATAGTATATACATATATATATATATATATATATATATATATATATATATATATAGTAGTATCAGAGCATCCGGCGCTCCTCCACCCTTTTCGATATGAAGGAATAGAGTTATAGGTCTGAAACTTGGAATATAATGTATATATGGGATAAGCTCGAATCCGTGTAAATTTCAAGTCTGTAGGATGTATATAGAGGGGGGTCACCCCCGAGGGTGGACCCCGATATTACGCCTTTGTTGCTTGATCTGAGTGGATGAGTTTAGGCCTAACAAGCGTTTGGGCGACCGAGCACTTGGAGGTCAAACAGACCGAAGGTCTGTTTGACCGACAGACACAGACTGAGCGCGCGTGCGCATACACATACACATTATTATTATTATTATTACATCGAAGATTCGATTTCCGAAGGAAATCGAATCTGAGTCGAAAAACGATCCTCTTCTGTAAAGGATCACATGCCCCTCCTACTTCGATTCCACCGTGTTTCTTCGCATCCGCCTTGAGTCCGGATATATATCTATATAAGGAGTTAACGTATTGCTTTCAAACTTGGTATATGTTCTATTTAGGTGATAAACTGATCACAGACGAGTTTTGCGACTGTACCCCTATAAAGTACCTTAGCGCCAAGGTCAAATTCGTCCTGAAAACCATGTTAGGCTTAACGTATCGGAATGAAATTTGGATGTGAGCTATATGATGACGTAATCTCGTCGGAGACGAGATTACGTCCCTCTGCATCCTCCCCTGGAAGGGGGGGCTGCCCCACAAAAAATTAAAAATGATCGTAGAAGATTGAAACCTCAGAAAGGTTGGGTGAGTAATGAGTTTGAGGAGACGGAGTTGGAGTTGAGACGAGACGGAGAGAGCCGGATTCGAGAGGGAGCCGGAAAGGAGCGCGGAGAATTTGAATCCGTAACGTGGAGAGGGGTCCCCTGAAAAAAACACGAAGAAATGTACGGAGTGTCTGACAGAGGAAGAAGAAAGGAAGAAGAAGAAAGGAAGAAGGAAGAAGGAGGAAGGAAGAAGGAAGAAGAAAAATGAGGAAGGAGGATGAGGCTGAGAAGGATTCAGAGTTGATAGTGGCACCGGTGCTGGAGCCACTGCGGTGCCGAGTTAATAAACAGTCGTATAACAACAATGTTGGTGTGTTTATAAGGGTTATCGAGATCGTAGAGTTCGAATATGATGGTTATAAGTCCGTGTAGGAACCCCCCATTAGGGGGGGTCCCGACTGAAAAAAAGAGCACTGCAAAAACAAAGGAGGAATGAAGAAGGATGAAGGAAGAAGAAATGGAGAAGGTGGAAGAAGAATGAGGGAAGGAGGAGTAGTTGACAGCCGTACGGTGCCGAGTTATTAAATATTAGTGTAATGATACAATATTGGTGTCCTTATATGTTATTAGTCTGTAGATTTACGAAAATAATGGTTTCAGAACCATCAAGAAATAAAAATAAATAAATTTATAAATAAATAAATAAAATTTCTTATTCTTTTATGTTTATAACTTACAAATTTACGTTTTTACATACCCTAAAGCAGTAAATCACTAAATCAAACCACCATCCAACCAGCATCCAACCTCCCTCCTGACCATCTGTGATCTATTGATCTATTGATTAAGGTCACTTTTTGAGTAACATTTTTGGATAAACATAACATGTGCTCTTATACAAACATCAACTAATATATGTTGACGTAACAGTTTTCACATTAATAAAGCTTACTTAGTATCATCTGAACTATGAATATAACTCCCCAAAGAGAAACTTAGTCCATCTTAAACAAGAATAAATGGTTAACATTAACAAAGGACCACACTTAACACCCGTAAAGTAACTAACATTGCATGCCAAACGTAACCTATTCTTACTTTTTCAAGCATATCTCTAACATATTATCGTTAACCTTACACTGCCACAGTAACATTTAGCAAAAATTTATCACAACATTGGTTAATTATCATACTGATCAACGAATATACTCTAACATAACAAAGTTTTCACACTAATAAAGCCACCGTAACTAGGCTGGAACTAAGAATATAATATATTACGACAAGCCTGACACATCTTAAACAAGAATAAACTGCTAACATTAACAAAGATCCACACTTAACACCAGTAAAGTAACTAACATAGCATGCAAATACGTAACCTATTCATACTTTATCAAACATATCTCCAACATGACAATGTTAATTTTACATTAACATAGTAATATTTAACAAAAAATTTAGCATAACCTAACCTAACCCGCATAATACCTAATGGGTAAAGACAAACAAAGTAAAGTTTTTATTCTCTGTAAAGCTAAACTATGAACATAATATACTTAACACACAACGGTTACACGAATAAACAACCAGCCCCAACATCTTAAACAACAAAGCGTACATAAGGGGGCAGTAAAACATGTTTTCAGGTGTATAACATATAATTTCCAATAAAAAGAACATTAAATAAATAAATACATTCATACATATAAGTTTTTATTTTAAATATATTAATCCATCTAATCAGGGGGACATAGGATTCTGTGAAAAATTTGAGCAAGTTCTATATGTTTCTCCAGAGATTCAACACCATCCGAAAGGATGTAAGCATAAATACAACTTGCTGCACTAAACCATTTTTCTGCATATTTCGGTTCAACAGCACTCACTCGCTCCCGCCAGAGAGAAGTAAACGTATCCTGGCTGATAGTTATTAAGGCATTTCTGTATACTGCATTATACGGGAATCCACATGTTTCGGTGTAAATATCGTAGATTACACCATGCGCTATATGAATTAAGTCCTCGAGTATGGCAACACCTTTAAGATGAGACTTTAAGTCGTTTTTCATGTTAAACAAAGCTGTTATATTTGCAGATGTCTGAACAGTGAAACCTATACACGTACGCATGAATGTGACAGCATCATTGGGTTTCCAATAGTTGCGTACATCAATACTTTTAACATTATCAGATGCAGTGAAAGCAACATCTATTCTATTATAGCCGCTCAAGCTGTCACCTCTGATTTCATCAAGAGACGATGTCACAGATGACACATACTCAGCCTTTATCCAAGCTTCGAGGCTTTCGATAATTTGAGGAATTCTTCAACCGATATGATTAAAGGTATATTACTTGCACCTCCAATTGGAACACAGGTAATATATTGCTCTCCATTCGTTTTACGAAAAAATGTAAATGACACATCATTGGGTATTACAAAGATCCTCGTAAAGAGGACATCCGTAGAAGGAGAACGAGAGGTCATCATATCAACACAACGAAAAATGTCTTACTGGCGAAATTCGTATGTATAAACAACCCTTATAGGTAATGAGATTCTTTCTTTCACCCAATCAGAAGAAAGTAAACAAGAATACGACGTACGAATGAACCACATCAGTTCAAAAGGGTATATATTCTCGAGGTTGCTCGACCTGTTGTTGTTGTTGTTGTTATTGTTGTTGTTGTTGTAGAGGTAAGGTTCCTGTGTTATATTTCAACTTCTCATTTATCACAACAATGATTAATTATCATACTGATCAACGAATATACTCTAGCGTAATAAGCTTTCCACATCAATAAAGCTAACATGATGTAACATGAACTAATAAAATAATGTACAACGACAAACCTGTCACACCTTAAGCCCGAATAAACTGCTATCATTAACAAAGGTCCATACTTGCCAATAGTAAGTAACTAACATTACATGCAAAACGTAACCTAGTCACACGTTTTTTCAAGCATGTCTCTAACATATCAATACTAATTTTATTTTTAAGCTTATCTCTTTTTAGACTACACCCCCCTTTCAGAAAATTTCAACATGAAACATGAAAATGATTTTTATGCTTTAACCATTTACATAAAGTGATGCAATACTTATTATATTTATTAAACAAACTGGTAAATCTGGCAACTGCGCATCATACAGAGGTGATTTGACAGCACTGTATAGATTTGGGAGCTGAGTTATATATATAAATCAGTGAGCTACTCGATGGGGTATTCATAATCATAGCAAAAGTCTAGGGCAAACCTAACATTATTCAACAAAAACTTAACCTAGGCTCACGTTTCTAACACATCTTCGTCAGTTAACACAGTAATATCTTACAAAAACTCATCATTTCTCTAACAAATCAGTGTTATTTCCACAACGAATAACTGTAAACATAACAAAGTTTTAACCAAACATAACACAAAAATAAGTTCTTTATATACTAACCATCGAATATATGCTAACGTAACAACGTTTTTGCATTAATAAAGCTATCATAACATAACCTGAACTAAGAATATAATGTACAACAACAAACCTAACACACCATACGTACTAATAAACTACTAACATTAACAAACTTCTGCACTTAACAGCGGTAAAGTACCTAACACATCGTACAAAGCGTAACCTATTCACACTTTTTCAAGCATATCTCTAACATATCAATGTTAATTTTACATTAACATCGTAATATTTAACAAAAGTTTAGCATAAACCTGTCTAATCATCATACAGACAAAGAATATAATGCTAACGTAACAAATGTTTTACATCAACCTTCGTGCTGAGGCCTTACCCCTCCTTCAAGGGTAAGTCTGCTATTACCCCTGGGTGATCCCTGAGGATTCACACCCTTTCAATGGGGCGCATACCCCTGGGATTTCTCTTGGAAGGTAATGTGTTGCTTTAGATACTCATGGTTAATGAAAACTGTTTATTCGTAAGTTAGGTACGTTATGTTAAATATTACTATGACAATGTGAAAATAACACTGATTTGTTAGAGAAATGATGAGTTTTTGTAAGATATTGCTGTGTTAACTGACGATGATGTGTTAGAAACTTGATCCTAGGTTAAGTTTTTGTTGAGTAATGTTAGGTTTGCCTTAGAATTTTGCTAAAGTCTACGATTATTCATAGGTCAAATGATGTTATACTCGAAACGAGTGACACTTTGATGAAGATAGTATCAATTCTTAGTTCAAGATGTTGGTATCTTTGGCAGATTGGTCACTTTGTTAAGGGATTTTGTTAGATAATACGGTTTTACCTGTTGCTGATATGCGCGAAAAGTGGGAACATATCGAGTATTGTATGACCTGTTAGCTACTTTACCTTGATCAGTAATTTTCAGGATGTTAGCGGATTATTCATACGCAAGGTATGCATTTGTACATTATAATTTAGTTGGGTATTATGATATGTTAGCTCATTGAGTGCTAAACTTTGTTTGTTAAGCATATATTCGTGTCAGTATATAAAGAACTTATTTTTATGTTATGTTTAGTTAAAACTGAAATATGACTTAATCAATAGTTCAATAGATCACAGGTGGGTGGGGTAGGGGACTGCTGGGATGGGTGGTTTGATTTACTGATTACTGATTTACTGATTTAATCAGTAAACTATTACGGTTTACTGTGATATTTTATTCAAAGAACTTATTTTTATGTTATGTTAGGATAAAATTTTGTTATTTTTTGGTATGTTTGGTTAAAACTTTGTTATGTTTGCAATTATTCGCTGGGGATTATGATATTTAGACGAGGTTATGATGAATTTTTTGTTAAATATTACGAAGTTAATACATTTGTTACGTTAGCATTATATTCTTTGTATATATGATATGATTATATAGATTTATGCTAAACTTTTGTTAAATATTACGATGTTAATGTAAAATTAACATTGATATGTTAGAGATATGCTTGAAAAAGTGTGAATAGGTTACGCTTTGTACGATGTGTTAGGTACTTTACTGCTGTTAAGTGCAGAAGTTTGTTAATGTTAGTAGTTTATTAGTACGTATGGTGTGTTAGGTTTGTTGTTGTACATTATATTCTTAGTTCAGGTTATGTTATGATAGCTTTATTAATGCATAAACGTTGTTACGTTAGCATATATTCGATGGTTAGTATATAAAGAACTTATTTTTGTGTTATGTTTGGTTAAAACTTTGTTATGTTTACAGTTATTCGTTGTGGAAATAACACTGATTTGTTAGAGAAAAGATGAGTTTTTTGTAAGATATTACTGTATTAACTGACGATGTGTTAGAAACGCGAGCCTAGGTTAAGTTTTTGCTGGAATAATGTTAGGTTTGCCCTAGACTTTTGCTATGATTATGAATACCCCCTCGAGTAGCTCACTGATTTATATATATAACTCAGCTCCCAAATCTATACAGTGTTGTCAAATCACCTCTGTATGATGCGCAGTTGCCAGATTTACCAGTTTGTTTAATAAATATAATAAGTATTGCATCACTTTATGTAAATGGTTAAAGCATAAAATCATTTTCATGTTTCATGTTGAAATTTTCTGAAAGGGAGGTGTAGTCTAAAAAGAGATAAGCTTAAAAATAAAATTAGTATTGATATGTTAGAGACATGTTTGAAAAAACGTGTGACTAGGTTACGTTTTGCATGTAATGTTAGTTACTTACTATTGGCAAGTATGGAACTTTGTTAATGATAGCAGTTTATTCGGGCTTAAGGTGTGACAGGTTTGTCGTTGTACATTATTTTATTAGTTCATGTTACATCATGTTAGCTTTATTGATGTGGAAAGTTTATTACGCTAGAGTATATTCGTTGATCAGTATGATAATTAATCATTGTTGTGATAAATGAGAAGTTGAAATATAACACAGGAACCTTACCTCTACAACAACAACAACAATAACAACAACAACAACAACAGGTCGAACAACCTCGAGAATATATACCCTTTTGAACTGATGTGGTTCATTCGTACGTCGCGTATTTTTGTTTACTTTCTTCTGATTGGGTGGAAAGAAAGAATCTCATTACCTATAAGGGTTGTTTATACATACGAATTTCGCCAGTAAGACATTTTTCGTTGTGTTGATATGATGACCTCTCGTTCTCCTTCTACGGATGTCCTCTTTACGAGGATCTTTGTAATACCCAATGATGTGTCATTTACATTTTTTCGTAAAACGAATGGAGAGCAATATATTACCTGTGTTCCAATTGGAGGTGCAAGTAATATACCTTTAATCATATCGGTTGAAGAATTCCTCAAGATTATCGACAGCCTCGAAGCTTGGATAAAGGCTGAGTATGTGTCATCTGTGACATCGTCTCTTGATGAAATCAGAGGTGACAGCTTGAGCGGCTATAATAGAATAGATGTTGCTTTCATTGCATCTAATAATGTTAAAAGTATTGATGTACGCAACTATTGGAAACCCAATGATGCTGTCACATTCATGCGTACGTGTATAGGTTTCACTGTTCAGACATCTGCAAATATAACAGCTTTGTTTAACATGAAAAACGACTTAAAGTCTCATCTTAAAGGTGTTGCCATACTCGAGGACTTAATTCATATAGCGCATGGTGTAATCTACGATATTTACACCGAAACATGTGGATTCCCGTATAATGCAGTATACAGAAATGCCTTAATAACTATCAGCCAGGATACGTTTACTTCTCTCTGGCGGGAGCGAGTGAGTGCTGTTGAACCGAAATATGCAGAAAAATGGTTTAGTGCAGCAAGTTGTATTTATGCTTACATCCTTTCGGATGGTGTTGAATCTCTGGAGAAACATATAGAACTTGCTCAATTTATACAGAATCCTATGTCCCCTGATTAGATGGATTAATATATTTAAAATAAAAACTTATATATGTATGAATGTATTTATTTATTTAATATTCTTTTTATTGGAAATTATATGTTATACACCTGAAAACATGTTTTACTACCCCCTTATGTACGCTTTGGTGCTTAAGATGTTGGCTGCTGTTTATTCGTAACCTGCTGTGTTAAGTATATTATGTTCATAGTTTAGCTTTACATAGAGTAAAAACTTTACTTTGTTTGTCCTTTCTTCTCCCATTAGGTATTATGTGGGTTAGGTGAGGTTATGCTAAATTTTTTGTTAAATATTACTATGTTAATGTAAAATTAACATTGTCATGTTGGAGATATGATTGATAAAGTATGAATGGATTATGTTTTTGTGAGTCTTGTTAGTTACTTTACTGGTGTTAAGTGTGGATCTTTGTTAATGTTAGCAGTTTATTCTTGTTTAAGATGTGTCAGGCTTGTCGTAATATATTATATTCTTAGTTCCAGCCTAGTTACGGTGGCTTTATTAGTGTGAAAACTTTGTTATGTTAGAGTATATTCGTTGATCAGTATGATAATTAACCAATGTTGTGATAAATTTTTGCTAAATGTTACTGTATCAGTGTAAGGTTAACGATAATATGTTAGAGATATGCTTGAAAAAGTAAGAATAGGTTACGTTTGGCATGCAATGTTAGTTACTTTACGGGTGTTAAGTGTGGTCCTTTGTTAATGTTAACCATTTATTCTTGTTTAAGATGGACTAAGTTTCTCTTTGGGGAGTTATATTCATAGTTCAGATGATACTAAGTAAGCTTTATTAATGTGAAAACTTTGTTACGTCAACATATATTGGTTGATGTTTGTATAAAGAACTTGATTTTATGTTATGTTTATCCAAAAATGTTACTCAAAAAGTGACCTTAATCAATAGATCAATAGATCACAGATCATTAGGGGTTGGATGCTGGTTGGATGGTGGTTTGATTTAGTGATTTACTGCTTTAGGGTATGTAAAAACGTAAATTTGTAAGTTATAAACATAAAAAGAATAAGAAATTTTATTTATTTATTTATTTATTTATTTATTTATTTTATTTCTTGATGGTTCTGAAACCATTATTTTCGAAATCTACAGACCCAATAACATATATAAGGACACCAATATTGTATCATTACACTAATATTTAATAACTCAGCACCGCACCGGAGCCAGCACAGGTGCGGCTGTCAACTCCTACTCCTCCTTCCTCATTCTTCCTCCTTTCTTTATTCTTCTTTCATCCTTCTTCATTCCTCCTTTGTTTTTGCACTCTGTGCTCTTTTTTTCAGTCGGGACCCCCCTAATGGGGGGTCCTAGGCACCCTACACGGACTTATAACCATCATATTCGAACTCTACGATCTCGATAACCCTTATAAACACACCAACATTGTATCTTCACAAAAAAATTTAATAACTCGGCACCGCAGTGGCTCCAGCACCGGTGCCACTATCAACTCTGAATCCTTCAGCCTCATCCTCCTTCCTCATTCTTCTTCTTCCTTCTTCCTTCCTCCTTCTTCCTTCTTCCTTTCTTCTTCTTCCTTTCTTCTTCCTCTGTTTTGCATTCCATGCATTTCTTCTTCTTTTTTCAAAGGGGGGACCCCTCTGGTGGGGTCCGACCTGAAACCGAACCCAACCTGACTCCGTCTCCCATCCGACTCCACTCCGTCTCCGTCTCCAACTCAACTCCGGCCCCGACTCGTCTCCTCCAACCTTCTCTGAGTTTCCAATCTTCTACGATCATTTCTTAATTTTTTAGGCAGCATCCTCTTCCAGGGGGAGGATGTAGAGGAACGTAATCTCGTCTCCGACGAGATTACGTCATCATTAAATAGCTCACATCCAAATTTCATTCTATACGTTAAGCCTAACATGGTTTTCAGGACGAATTTGACCTTGGCGCTAAGGGGGTAACACCTTGGCACACGCGTTGTCACCATCCTCACCATGATCAGTTTATCACCTAAATAGAACATATACCAAGTTTGAGGAGCAATACGTTAACTCTAACCCATATAGATATATATCGACTCAGAACCGGATGCGAAGAAGAAACCAGAATGGAAGAGGGAACTGGACCAAGAAAGATGCTGGAATGGACGCCAGTGGGCCGTAGACCTGCGGGCAGACCGAAGAAAAGATGGAAGGATGCGGTGGAAGATGCAATGAACGTCAGAGGAGTGTCTATGGTGGATGTGGAAGAGAGAAGAATGTACGAAGATAGAAACCACTGGAGGAGGTTCTGCAGAGGCGACACCTGACAGGTCAATCAGGATCTACCAGAGGGGATGGTGAATAAGGGGAATATTGTCTATATACTGTATAATATATATATATATATATATATATATTATATTATATATATATATACATATGATATTATTATTATATATATATATATATATTATTATTATTATATATATATTATATATATATATATATATATATATATATTATATATATATATATATTATTATTATTATTATTATTATTATATATTTATTATTATTATTATATTATTATTATATATTATTATTATATTATTGTTGCTATATATTTTTATTATATTATTATTACATTTTTATATATATATATATATATTTATATTATATATATATTATTATATATATATATATTATTATTATATTATACATATATATATATATATATATATATATATATATATATATATATATATATATAGCAGGTTATATATATATTACATATATATATATTATTATTATATATATATATATATATATATATATATATATTATATATATATTATATTATATATATATATATATATATATATATATATATATATATATATATATATATATATATATATATATATATATATATATATATATATATATTTATATATATATATATATATATATATATATATTTTTTTCTTATATATATATATTTCTTATATATATATATATATATATATATATATATATATATATATATATATATATATTTATATATATATATATATATATATATATATATATATATATATATATATATATATATATATATATATATATATATTAATTATTTTTACTAATTATATGGTTTATTATGTGATGAAACAGCTGTAAAGTATAAAAATAATAATTCGTTATATTTTTTTTATCTTTTTAGCCTATTAGTTTATGCTAGGAAGTAATAGTTAGTTTTTATGATTGTTTTATTCAATTTATTACTTTTCATTTAAACAAATATATAATTTAGGTTTAACCTCATTTTCGTTCATCTTTTTAACCTAATAAGCCTTAAGTTTTAAGCCTTTTCTATTTTTAAATTTGGTTTAAACCTAACAGCCCTTATTGTAACTTGTAGCAGTAAGATAAGTTTTAAATGTTGTAAATATGAAATTGGAACACTTCATAACTTTTTTGAGACTCATTTCTTGAAAAAAAAAAATACGTTTTCTTTCTTTCATGCAAATCTGAAAGTAATTTTTTTTGCTTTTCTCCATAGACAAATGTTAAGAAAGTGAAATTTTATGTGATTGTAAAAAAAATTTTTTTGTTGGACTCTGGTGGTTTTCATTACAATTTTATATAATTGCAACATATTTCTAGCGTTTTGAATGCTACTAACTGGTCGGACTTATGGATTTATTTCTTTGATGTCCCATGGAATTACAATTACTTCAGTGGGGGAGATCCCGGGGTATCCCGAGGATCCCGGGGGTTCCTCTTATCAGCAAGCATACTGTGATATTTTATTCAAAGAACTTATTTTTATGTTATGTTGCGATAAAATTTTGTTATTTTTTGGTATGTTTGGTTAAAACTTTGTTATGTTTGTAATTATTCGCTGGGGATTATGATATTTAGACGAGGTTATGATGAATTTTTTGTTAAATATTACGAAGTTGATGTAAAACATTTGTTACGTTAGCATTATATTCTTTGTCTGTATGATGATTAGACAGGTTTATGCTAAACTTTTGTTAAATATTACGATGTTAATGTAAAATAACATTTTGATATGTAGAGATATGCTTGAAAAAGTGTGAATAGGTTACGCTTTGTACGATGTGTTAGGTACTTTACTGCTGTTAAGTGCAGAAGTTTGTTAATGTTAGTAGTTTATTAGTACGTATGGTGTGTTAGGTTTGTTGTTGTACATTATATTCTTAGTTTCAGGTTATGTTATGATAGCTTTATTAATGCATAAAACGTTGTTACGTTAGCATCATATTCGTTGTTAGTATATAAAGAACTATTTTTGAGTAATATTTTGGTTAAAACTTCTGTTAAATATTACTATGACATTGTGAAATTAACACTGATTTGTTAGAGAAATTGATGAGTTTTTGTAAGATATTTCTGTGTTAACTGACGATGATGATGGTGTTAGAAACGTGAGCCTAGGTTAAATTTTTGTTGAATAATGTTAGGTTTGCCCTAAGACTTTGTGCTATGATATGAATTACCCCATCCATAGCTCATTGATTATCTTATATATAAACTCAGCTCCAAATCATACAATGCTGTCAAACACCTCTGTATGAGCGCAGTGGCCAGATTTACAGTTTGTTTTAATAAATATAATAAGTATTGCATCACTTTATGTAAATGGTTAAAGCATTAAAATCATTTTCATGTTTCATGTTTGAAATTTTCTGAAAGGAGGGGTGTAGTCTAAAAAGAGATAAACCTAAAAAATAAAATTTAGTATTGATGATGTTAGAGACATGCTTGAAAAAAAACGTGTTGACTAGGTTACGTTTTGATGTAATGTTAGTTATTACTCATTGGCAAGTATGACCTTGTTAATGATAGCAGTTTATTCGGGCTTAAGGTGTGACAGTGTTTTGTCGTTGATACATTATTATTTATTAGTTCATGTTACATTCATGTTAGCTTTATGATGTGGAAAGCTTATTACGCTAGAGAATATTCGTTGATCAGTATGATAATTAATCATTGTTGTGATAAATGAGAAGTTGAAATATATGACACAGGAACCTTACCTCTACAACAAACACACAACAATAACAACAACAACAACAAGCAGGTGAGCAACCTCGGAGATATATACCCTTTTGAACTGATGTGGTTCATTCGTACGTCGTATTCTTGTTTACTTTCTTCTGATTTGGTTGAAAGAAAGAATCTCATTACCTATAAGGGTTGTTTATACATACGAATTTCGTCAGTAAGACATTTTTCGCTGTGCTGATATGATGACCTCTCGTTCTCCTTCTACGGATGTCCTCTTTACGAGG
Organism: Trachelipus rathkii; assembly: GCA_015478945.1. Classification (NCBI taxonomy): domain Eukaryota; kingdom Metazoa; phylum Arthropoda; class Malacostraca; order Isopoda; family Trachelipodidae; genus Trachelipus; species Trachelipus rathkii. The sequence goes on along the minus strand of JABUQX010029475.1, from coordinate 6,926 downwards.
ATCTTTGTAATACCCAACGATGTGTCATTTACATTTTTTCGTAAAACGAATGGAGAGCAATATATTACCTGTGTTCCAATTGGAGGTGCAAGTAATATACCTTTAATCATATCGGTTGAAGAATTCCTCAAGATTATCGACAGCCTCGAAGCTTGGTTAAAGGCTGAGTATGTGTCATCTGTGACATCGTCTCTTGATGAAATCAGAGGTGATAGCGTGATAGGTTATAATAGAATAGATGTTGCCTTTCATTGATCTAATATTTAAAAAGTATTGATGTACGCATTTAAACCTATTGGAAACCCAATGATGCTGTCACCTTCATGCGTACGTGTATAGGTTCACTAGTTTTCAGACATTTCACTTTGCTTTTTTTAAAAAAAAAAAAAAAAAAAAAAAAAATAATTTTTTTTTTTTGTTTTAAAAAAAAAAAAAAAAAAAAAAAAAAAAAAAAAAAAAAAAAAAATTTAAAAATACCTTAATTTTGAAAAAAAAAGTAACATGAAAAACGATTTAAAGTCTCATGGGAAAGGAGTTGCCATACTCGAGGACTTAATTCAAATAGCTCATGGTGTAATTTACGATATTTACACCGAAACCATGTGGATTCCCGTATAATGCAGTATACAGAAATGCCTTAATAACCATCAGCCAGGATACGTTTACGTCCTCATCTCTGGCGGAAGGCGAAGTGAGTGACTGTCGTTGAACACGAATATGCAGAAATAATGAGAAATTTAGAACGGCAAGGCAAGGTGTATTTCCATGCTTACATCCCTATCGTGCATATGGTGGTTGAAATCTGCCTGGTGCCAGAAAACGATTATAGAAACTTGGCTCAATTTATACAGAATCCTATGTCCCCCTGATAGAATGGATTAAAATAATATTTAAAATAAAAATTTATATCTATGAAGTATTTATTTATTTAAGATTCTTATTATTTGGAAATTATATGTTATACACCTGAAAACATGTTTACTACCCCTTATTGTACGCTTGCGTGCATTAAGATGTTCGGGGCGGTTTTTATTCGTGTTACCGTTGTGTGTTAAGATATATTATGTTCATAGTTTTTAGCTTTACATAGAATAAAAACTTTACTTTGTTTAGTCTTTACCCAATTAGTATTATGCGCGGTTAGGTGAGAGTTATGCTTAAATTTTTTTGTTAAATATTTACTATGTTAATGTAAAATTAACATTGTCATTTGAGAATGATTTTTGATAAAAGTGAGAATGGATTATTGTTTTTTGTGAAGTCTGTTTAGTTACTTTACTGGTGTTAAGTGTGGATCTTTGTTAATGTTAGCAGTTTATCTTGTTTAAGATGGTCAAGCCTTGTCGTAATATATTATTATTCTTAGTTCCACCTAGTTACGGTGGCTTTATTAGGTGTGAAAACTTTGTTATGTTAGGGAGTATATTCGTTGATCAGTGTGATAACCCATGTTGTGATAAATTTTTGCAAAATGTCTTACTGCAGCAGTGTAAGGTTTAACGATAATATGCTTAAGAGGATATGCTTTGAAAAAGTAAGAAATAGTTACGTATTCGGCATGCAATGTATTAAAGTTTAACTATTTTACGGGCGTAAGTGGGGTCCTTTGTTAATGTTAACATTTATTTGTTTAAGATGGACTAAGTTTCTCTTTGGGGAAGTTATATTTACATAGTTCAGATGATTTACTAAGTAAGCTATTTATTAATGTGAAACTTTTTACGTCACATGATATTCGGTGATGTTTGTAAAGAACTTGATTTTATGTTATGTTTATCCAAAAATGATACTCAAAAAGTGACCTTAATCAATAGATCAATAGATCACAGATGGTCAGGAGGGAGGTTGGATGCTGGTTGGATGGTGGTTTGATTTAGTGATTTACTGCTTTAGGGTATGTAAAAACGTAAATTTGTAAGTTATAAACATAAAAAGAATAAGAAATTTTATTTATTTATTTATTTATTTATTTATTTATTTTTTATTTCTTGATGGTTCTGAAACCATTATTTTCGAAATCTACAGACCCAATAACATATATAAGGACACCAATATTGTATCATTACACTAATATTTAATAACTCAGCACCGCACCGGAGCCAGCACAGGTGCGGCTGTCAACTCCTACTCCTCCTTCCTCATTCTTCTTCCACCTTCCTCATTCTTCTTCCTTCATCCTTCTTCATTCCTCCTTTGTTTTTTTGCACTCTACTCTTTTTTTCAGTCGGGACCCCCCTAAGGAGGGGTCCTAGGCACCCTACACGGACTTATAACCATCATATTCGAACTCTACGATCTCGATAACCCTTATAAACACACCAACATTGTTGTTATACGACTGTTTATTAACTCGGCACCGCAGTGGCTCCAGCACCGGTGCCACTATCAACTCTGAATCCTTCTCAGCCTCATCCTCCTTCCTCATTCTTCTTCTTCCTTCTTCCTTCCTCCTTCTTCCTTCTTCCTTTCTTCTTCTTCCTTTCTTCTTCCTCTGTTTTGCATTCCATGCATTTCTTCTTCTTTTTTCAAAGGGGGGACCCCTCTCCGGTGGGGTCCCCGGACTCCGAAACCGAACCCAACTCCGACTCCGTCTCCGAATCCGACTCACACTCCGTCTCCGTCTCCAACTCCAACTCCGTCTCCGACTCCGTCTCCTCCAACCTTTCTCTGAGTTTCAATCTTCTACGATCATTTTTAATTTTTTGTGGGGCAGCATCCCCCCTTCCAGGGGAGGATGCAGAGGAACGTAATCTCGTCTCCGACGAGATTACGTCATCATATAGCTCACATCCAAATTTCATTCTGATACGTTAAGCCTAACATGGTTTTCAGGACGAATTTGACCTTGGAGCTAAGGGGGCAACACCCCCTTAGGGGTGACCTATGGTCACCAAAACTCACCTATGATCAGTTTATCACCTAAATAGAACATATACCAAGTTTGAAAGCAATACGTTAACTCTAACCCATATAGATATATATCGGACTCAGAACCGGATGCGAAGAAGAAACCACGGTGGAATCCGAAGTAGGAGGGCGTAAAAAAAAGATCCCTTACAGGGATCGTTTTTCGACTCAGATTCGATTTCCTTCGGAAATCGAATCTTCGACGTAATAATAATAATAATAATGTGTATGTGTATGCGCACGCGCGCTCAGTCTGCTGTCTGTGGGGTCAAACAACCTTGTGCCGGTCTGTTTGACCTCCAGGTGCTCGGTCGCCCAAACGCTTGTTAGGCCTAAACTCATCCACTCAGATCAAGCAACAAAGGCGTAAGCGCAATATCGGGGTCCAGCCCTCGGGGTGTAACCCCGCCTCTATAACATCCTACAAACTTGAATTTACAGCGGAATTCGGCCTTTATTCCCACTAATATACATTATATTCCAAGTCTTTCAGACCTATAACTCTATTCCTTCACTACGAAAAAGGGTGGAGGAGCGCCGGATGCTCTGATACTACTATATATATATATTATATATAATATATATATATATATATATATATAATATATATATATATATATATATATAATAATATATAAATATATTTATCACTAAACTCTAATTATATATATATATATATAGTATATATTATATATATATATTATATATATATATATAATATATATATAATATATGTCAGCTCTAGAAGAGCCACAATCCATATCTCAAAAACTACAACAGCTACCGGGAAAAGAATACATTGCTTGGAATGCTGGTACAATTTTAGTGCGGAAAATGTTTAAAAAAAATTTATTGTTAATAATTATTAGTAATATGAGTAGAAGCCTATTTAGATACTTTATTGAATACAAGTTACTGTTAAAATAAATATAGACTTTCTAGTAATTTTGTTTATTATTTTTTTAACTAAAGAATACCCCAGGGTATACCGCACCGATGGCAGGAGTCGGGGTCTCTCGGCCTTCCGGGGAACTACGGGTGGACTATTTCCCCCCTCCGGGGAGGGTCTCCGGAACCCACGCTCTTGTATTTGGGTGTCGCGGGGTTCTTCCGCCCCTCCCCTAGCGGGGTATGAAAAACGTCCCCCCCTGTGTTCCCCGTCGGCTCGAAGCCCCCTAAATTGCCGTGTAATACTTTACAAATAATAATATATATATACAATGTCCCCCGCCGGCTCGAGCTCCCCCCCAAAAAAAAAGCAATTTTGTTTATTTTATTTTTTTTTTACATTTTTCCTAACCAAAATATTGCAAGGATTCCAAAAAATAGTGTATTCCTTTTCCCTTAGACTATCGTCAGTTTTGAGATATGATCTGTGGCTCTTTCTAGAGGTGGCCATATATATATAGTATATATATATATAATATATATATATATATATATATTTTTATATATATATATATATATATAATATATATATATATTATATACTATATAATAATATATATATAATATATAC
>JABUQX010029474.1:15000-19576 GCA_015478945.1 Trachelipus rathkii | reverse complement strand
CAGTAGTCAATGAATGCAATTATAATAATATGATTATAATAAATACTTATATATTTATCAACAATAATCATAACAATCAATAATAGATTAATAATATAATAGATCAATAATAATAATAATAGATGGAATATCTACATAATAATATAAAATGTATAATAAACAATAACAATATTAATAAATAATGAGATATATATGTAATATTACTTATAATATATAATAATAATACTTTAGTATAATCATCTATAATAATAATAATGAATAATCGCCACCATCATAATAATGATGGGATAATAATAATATGAAATACCATACATTATGGAATATATATATATTAGGGCAATGTGAGTATACTATTAAGGCGTACTATGTATATCAACTATAATATATGTAATATATATAAATCGTGCTATATTGATATATATAAAACGTATATTATATATACTACTATACCTACCGATATACCACTAGCTCACGTCAGTACCCCTATATATTATTATATTTATATGTATTCAAAATCAAATAGTATAATATATATATTGATCTTAATATAAACAGCAAAATGTCTAAAATACGAGGGCAATAGATTCTGTGTTTATATTATAATACTCATGATTTAATTATATTAACATATATATATAGATAGTATTATATTAATATAGATATATATATAAAATAATATATATAGTAGCTAGCTTTTTAATTTGATTATATGTGAAATATAGTTTCATAGTAAGCTATATAGTATTAGTATATACCTATAGTTATATATATAATTACTCAATTAACATTAGTTAATTTTATTATTGATTATATTATTATTATTATCTAATTATTACTTATTAATTATTATTATTATCTGATTTATATCATTATATTATTATACCTATTTATGATTATTATAATTATTTATATTAGTTATTATTATTATTTATTTTCAATATGATACATTAATTTTATGATTCAATTATTCTCAATTATTTCAATTATTACTTATTATCTATTTATTATTGATTATTATCTATTAATTAATTATTCATTATTGTATCAATGTATTATTCATTAATTTTCACTTATCTGTTATTTAGTTTTATTATAATTATTATTATTATTAATTATTTTATTCATTATTAGTGTTTTGAGTATCTTATTATTTTAATTAATTATTATTGTTATTCTATTATTGATTGTTCAGTTATTATATATTATTATGTATTATATAATCTATTATTATATTATATCTTATTTATTGAGTATATTATTATTATCGTATTATTATATATATTATTACTAATTAATTATTATTATATTGATTAATTATTCATTATTATTATTATTATTTAATTATGATTATTGTATGTGTGTGATGTGAGTGTTAAAGCCATGGGGGATATTGTGCCTTGAGGTTCTCGGATTCTTAATTGGATTGATTCGGATGTATTGATTATTAGGATCTATTATTATTATACAGTGTTTATATATTATTATTATTATAATTAATTATTATTATGGTATTATTATTTCTATTATTATGTATTCATTTATTAAATGTTTCTAATTTTGTTACTTTTCTTATTATTATTATTATTTATATTATTATTATTGAGTTGATATTTATTGCTCATTTGACTGTATTATGTTGAGTATTTTTATGATATTATTATGATTTCTTGCTTTTATTTACTATTAAAATTATTATTATTTATCATTATCATTAGATGCTGATTAATCCTTGTCTTAATAATAATATTATACATCATATATATATATAATATATTATATATAGTGTTATATAGTATATATATATATAATATATTATAGTATAAATATACATATTGGATATATTATATTATATTATGCTATTCATTATGTATTATTATTAGTTATTTATTATTATTATTACTTTTTATTATTAGTATTATTATGTATTATATATTCATTTATTATTTACTTATGTAATTATTATTTATTATTTATTTATTATTATATTATTTATCTAAATATTTTTTTCATTATTCATTATATTATTTTTATTATTATTATTATTATTATTAGATTTATTATTGTTATTATTATTAATTATTATTAATTATTCATATTATTATTATTTAATATTTTATTATTAAGTATTATTATTATTATTATTATTATTATTAGTTATTATTAATATTAATATTATTTAGTGTATTATCTGATTATTATTGATTATTATTATTATTGATTTATTGAATTATTATATTTTTATTATAGTATTGTTGTGTGGTTGTTGATGATGTTTGTGAGACATTCGCTGATGTATTACTTATTATTATTATTATTAGTTGCATAGTTGCATTATTAAAGAATTAAAAATAATTTTGATATGTAATTTTGATTATTATCTATTTATGTCATTATTAAATTCTTACTCTTTTTTCATATTTTCTTTTTTAAGATTGATTATCTTATTTTAGTTATTATTTTTATCTAATTGAAATTCGTTTTTTTCCGTATTATTATTATTATTATTCATTTGGTTTATATTGTATTTTTTAAGGAATTCATTATTTTATTATTTTTAATTCATTGGAGACTATGTATGTATTTAATTATGTTGTGAGGAATTGCTAGGAATTTTTTTTATTCGTTTGATAATTTATTATTATTATTAATTCGATTGATTTATTATTATTATTATAATTAGTATTATTATTAATTATGTAGTTATTTCATTGTATTTATTATTATTTATTACATTACTTATTATTATTATGTATTTTATTATTTTATTCATTATTATTATGTATCTATCTTATTATGTGTGCATTGATTATTATTATTATATTATTATTATGTATATATTATTTTTATATTATTAGTTATTATTTATTAATTATTATTATTTTAGTATTATTATTATTTATTATTATTATTATTATTATTATTAATTATTATTAATTATTATGTTATTTTTCATTTAATATCATATATTATCATTATTTTATCATCTATTATTATTATCATTATCATTATCTTTATTGATTATTATTTATTATTATTATTATTATTATTTATTCATTATTATTATAATTATTATATATATAATTATAATTATTATTAATTTTATTATTTTGTTATTATTTTATTATATATGTATAATAGTTATAATATATGAGATACCTATATAGTATATATATATACTGATATGTCTATATATAATAGATATATATATAATACTATTATATATTATATATAACTAATTTATATATATATAAGAAATCAAGTAGTTAGTTTAAATTTTGGCTTAAAATTATAATTTCGGAAATCTCGAATTGCTATATTCAAATATCTAAATTAAAATTAGAAAACTATAACCAAAAATAAAAATAAAAATTGGAGAAATTTGAGGAAATTTTTATCGAATTAGTTAAAGCTTTAAGGTTAGGAAAAAAATTATAAAAACTAAATGTTTAAAATAAATGTTTTTAAAATTGCACGTACTGTAGTAAACTCAATAAGTTTCTTAAAAGTAATATAATATATATATATATATATTATATATTTACATTTAGTTGTATAATATATATATACTATTATAATAGTTATATATTAATATATATATATATAGATATATATTATATATATAGTGTTTTATAACTATATAGATTATAGATATAAAAGTATAGTATAGGTATATATAATATATAATATTAATAATATAAGTATATTATTAAATATTATAGTATTAAATATATATAAAGTTATAAAGTATATATATATTGAATGGGTTAGAATGTATCATTATATACTACTATACATATATAGGTATATATATATTTTAGGTATACTACTATAGTATAACTATAATAGTATATATTAATATATGTTATTTAATATATATATTTATATTTTAGTATATTATATGTATTAAGTGATTAAGCTAATTATATTTACTATATAGATAATAGGTGTTTATATATAGTATAATAGTATATATATATATATATTAATATATATTAATATATAATATATATTATATTTATTAATATCATATGTAGTATATTATATATAATATATATAATATACATATATATATTATTATGTATATAGTATAGTATATATTATATATATATATCTAACCTACGTGATATACATATAATTATATATATATTGTATTATATAAGTATATATAAATTATATTAAATTATTATATATATATATCATATATGTTATTAGTAGTATAATATATATCCTATATATACTATATATATTATGTGAGTACCCATTGTATGTTTTTCGAATCCGTCAGTTTTTATATTTTTTGATATTGGAGGAAAATTTAGTACACTTTTCCGAATCTTTGCAAATAAAAAAATTAATCAAAGAGCCCCTACTAGAAAAAGCAACCATTTTAGGAAGCTATTAAAAATGAGAAAGTAGCCTTTGTAAGAAGGTAGCCAGGTGAGGAATTTATGCCTGAATGTCTGAACAAGACTGTCAAAGTTTCAACGAAAATCATGGCGTTGGGAGACATTTCGGTGCATGGAACCAGCCGTTTACATATTGTTGAGGAAACAATGAACCAGGTTCAATATATAGA
>JABUQX010029474.1:7500-10000 GCA_015478945.1 Trachelipus rathkii | reverse complement strand
TGTGTTTCATAGCACTACCAATGAGTCATACAATGAGTTCCACCAAGTAGGACATGACAAACGAAGCTGGCAGTCTAGGACCTTGTTGATTACTTCGGAAGATTTTGGTCGACCACTTTTATTCCAAAGGGCAGTACACTTTCCCATTGTAGTGGGATTTATTGAAGTAAATGAAGGAATTGTTAGAGCTTTCTTGCCATCAGTTGTTGCAACTAAACTTTACTTAGAGTATGTGAGGCGCATTTGATATGTTTAGGGAGGATGTACTGTAAGTCCTGATTATTCTCAAATTCGCATTCTTGTATTTGGAAGACACTATCTTGATCTTCTTTCTCGGAATCGTCATTAGCCTCATGTGGGTCAGTCTATTCAATAGTATCATATTTTTGAACTTTTACACCACTCTTCGTGTATGATTGTATCAAACATTGTCAAACACATACTGCGTACCTAGCTTGTCTTCGCTTTATTACCACGATCAAACACGCACAGTGACGTACATAACAATATGTAATTATATGTTGAACATAACACATAATAAAGTAATAATATATAAATAATATATAATATATATATATATATATATATATATATATATAATATATATATATATATATAAAAAAAAAAATATATTATATATATATATATATATATATATATATATATATATATATATATATATATATATATATATATTAAAATTATATTATATATATATATATATATATATATATATATATATATATATATATATATATTATATATATATATATATTTATATATAAATTTATATATTATATATATTATATATATATATATAATATATTATATATATATATATTATATATATATATATATATATTATATATATATATATATATATAAATATATATATATATATATATATATATATATATATATATATATATATATATATTACTTATATATATCTTATATATATATATATGAATGTAGATTTATAATTTTTATTTTTAAAATTTTAATATAATATAAGTATATATATATATTATATATATATATATATATAGTTATATAATAATATATATATATATATATATAATATATTATATATAATAATATATATATATAAATATATAATATATATATTAATATATATATATATATATATATATATATACTATATATATATATATATATATATATTATATATATATATATGAATATATGTATATATATTAGTGATGGACATATATATAAGTAGTATAGGAGGGAAACTGGCATTCGAGTCTTACCCCATCCACAGATGGGGTAATACGGGCCATGTCAGTAGAGGCATGTATTTTTTTAATACTCAGGTACCTTCCTGGACTTTTTTAAGCATTTTTCTTATATTTCAAGCACTTTTAGCCTTTTTTCTTATATTTCAAGCACTTTTTAGCTTTTTTTCTATAGTTCAGGCACTTTTTAGCCTTTTTTAGCTGCTTTTTATTTACTCAGATACCTTCCTGGACCTTTTTTGGCCTTGACCTTTTTTGGTCTTGACCTTTTTTCGCTGGCCTCTTTTACCCACCTGACCTTTTTTAGAAATAATTAATATAATAATAATAATAATAAAAAAATTATAATAATAATATAAAAATAATAATATATTTTATATATATATATAATATATATATATATTTAATATATATATATATATAATATATATATATATTTATTATAATATATATTATATATATATATATATATTAATATATATATATATATATATATATATATATGCGGATTTCCCCCCCCCTACCTTAAGGGGCGAGGGGGTGTTTCGGAGTTCACCAACGCGTTTTCGCTTGACCACAAGACCATGCGAGCCGCGCCGAACCGCGAAGCACCGCACTGCACACGTCGGACCGTTTTTTTTTTCGCTGTTTCGCATCCTCGTTTTTTCTATTACTCATCTAACTTTTTATATCCGAATATCACGTAGGGATCATGAATGTATTTATAATATCCACGACATGCAATCCATAGACACATACCACTCACCCTTATGCACACACACTCATCATCCCCGTCCATCCCTCCTACCCCGTTCCATTCACCGTATCTCTATACCCATTCCATTCACGAAAACTGCTATCTGTCTGGCTCTCCAAGGAGGTCTTGCCCAATCCCCTATACCATTAGTTTTCAGTTGAATACATTTTCAAATTTGCCTTTCACTATCTATATATGCTATATATATATACACGTATATATATATATTATATATATATATATATATATACTATAATATATTATATTAAATATATATATATATATATATATATATATATATATATATAATATTATATTATATATATAATATATACTATATATATATATTCACTATATATATATATATATATATATATATATATATATAATATATATAATATATAATATATATATATATAGTAGTATATATATATATATAATATTACTATATATATATATATATATATATAATATTATATATATA
>JABUQX010029474.1:0-5000 GCA_015478945.1 Trachelipus rathkii | reverse complement strand
ACTTTTTATTTTTATTTTATTATTATTTTTATTTTATTACTTAGTGTTATTATTTAACAACACACACACACACACACACACACACACACACACACACACACCACACACACACCAACACACCAGCACACACACCACACACCACGCACACACACACACACACATTAACATCGCACCACACACACACACACACACACACACACACACCACACCACACACACACACACACACACACGCCCCACACCCGGTTTAAACATATCAATAAGTTCTTTTGTATGAACATAATTTAATTAAACCATTTTATGTTTTAAATAAACACGTACATTTATTATTACTCATTCAAATATAAATAAAATTTTTCAAAGGTTCTTAAAACTTCTATAATACATCAATCATTATCCTATTGAACAAAGAATTTATCATTAACTGTTAATACTTTTGTTTATAACTATCAAGTTTTAAAATAATTTTTACTAAAATTTATGAAATTTTATTAAAAACATATATTTTACGTACCTAAAAGCAATAAATCAGTAAATCAGTAAGGGAAGTCCTTAGCGCCCCTCTACACAAAAGCTATGCCACTTTTTTTCTATTGATTACTGCATTTACATCATCTTTAGCCATGCTAATAAGTATAAAAATAACAAGATAAGTTCTTCTCTGTTAACATAACATGTATTTTATTAAAATCATTCTAGGTTTTTATTTAAAAATAAACAATTATTCACTTACATTTATACTATTCGCTCGATGTTAACTAAAAATATTTCAAATTTTTTAAAAGTAATTCGGATTTTCTTTATTCTTATTATTATCATCTATGTACACTTGACAATCCATCACGAGAAAACCCAACAACCCGCACTCCTTACAGATACGAAACTGGACCTATCTCTGTAAAATGCGGTTGAAATAAACTACTTTAGGCTAAATTTAGGATAATCCTTTTTGTGCCCCCAGGGCGATTTAGGCCTAATTCCAGTTTAAAAATATATTTCAAACTGACTTTTTTCTGTAAAGTGGTGCAATAACAACGTTAGGCCTAAATTTAGGCCTAAATTTAGGTTAAGCCTTTTTGTTCCCAGGCTGACTTAAGCCTAATACCAGGTCAAAAGGTAAATCCAGTATAGAGACAAAAATTCATTGTTATTTATTATATTTTATAAATATATTTCAAACTGAAACATGCTGGATCGGTAAGAGCCTTTAAGCAGGTAAGAAGGAAATGTTTCCTTACTTGTGATTGGTCGGAGTAATCCTTATTCATATGACCTCGCGTATGTGGAGTGGTCGAAATTTATTTTATCCCGTCCTTATGGTTTTAAGGTATGTTAAAAACATATTTTTATAATTCCTTGAGCCTTAACTGTGAGTTGGATGAAATTAAACTTTGTGCTTATATACTTGTATTTGAGCAGGTGTAGTTTTATTTATTTTAGACCCCAAAAACTCAATCTTAAAATTACATAGTCATTTTAGCCTGTTAAGCGGTTGCACAAGTATATCTGATTGTCATTAAAAAGTGTTTTATTATTTACTAAGTGTATATCATATTTATAATAAATACTTACATTGAGGAATAATTATTAATTTCCCTAGAATAGATAATAATAATTCACTAGATTTATAGTAGATCACGTGAAGCTCAAAAACGCATGAGCGCCCGCAAGCGCGCCCGGTGCGGAACCGACGCATGAACCCGCCGTTAATTATACGCCGGTCGCGAATATTTTCTTTATTGATACGGCCGTTGTAAAACTTTTCATACATCATTTGTATTTTCAAATTTCCGTTTCCCTAGTATATGAGGTCTCCATCTTTTATTTCTTTCTTGAACCATTTTTAATTTTATTTATCAGAAAATACCATTTATCACTGGTAAAGTTCTTGAAAGCATTTAGTTTTGAAAAGAACATTTTGTTTTGTAGAAAAGCAGTTGGTTAAATTTATCCTAAATTTATATTTCCTTGAGGGAAATAGAACAAATAGTTCGGATTGTGACGACTTGCCATGTTCCTCTTTGTTGGTATGCCTTTAAGATCTTGATGACTTTAAGGAATGTAAAAACAAGTTTTATATGCCTTAAAGCTACACCTATATACGACGTAGAGTTAATGTATAGAAGTTGTCCCATACCCTCCCTTTTCAAGGTAGGTCTTTACGGTTTTAATCTTTTCTATGTATAAGTTATGAAAAAGTTGTTCATTCTAAAATATTATTACATAATTACTTATTAGTTAAATTATAACAAATGCGTGTACAGCATAATAAACTTCCCTCCTTATACAACCGTATATTTCTATTTGTATGGACTTTCCATATTCGGTATCAATTTATTATACTTCAAAATTACATCGCATTATGTAAGTACATACCTCTTCTATATCAGCCTGCTTAGTATGCATTCGTAACCCGAGATATATCTCACTTGGGCTTGTAATAAACAACTGATAGTACCAGGATTTTTTAAATATAGATGCACTTTAACATATGTTATAAGTATTCGTAAAATATACATTGATACAATACACCAAATAATATTATACATACTGAATGGACCGGTGTACAAAAGATATCATCCTCTAGGATGTATGTTTACAACGGCATATCATAAAGAAAATATTTTTGCGACCGCGTAGTAATATTACGCGCGGGTTTCATGCGTCGGTTCCACACCGGGTCGCGCTTGCGGGCGCTTCATGCGTTTTGCTTCAGTGATCTATCTATAAATCTAGTGAATTAATTATTATATATTCTAGAGAAATTAATAATTATTCCTCAATGTAAGTATTATATTATAAATATGATATACACTTAGTTAAAAAATAAAACACTTTTAATACAAATCAGATAACTTGTGCACCGCTTAACAGCTAAACATGACTATGATTTTAAATGAGTTTGGGTCTAAAAGCTAATAAAACACACCTGCTCAATAACAAGTTTAAAGACAAAGTTTAATTTTCATTCAATCACTAGTTAAGGCTCAGGATCCTATGAAAAAACATGTTTTTTACCTACCTAAAACCAAAAGTGATAAAAATAATTCTCGACCAATCACATACGAGGTCATATAGAGATAAGGATTACTCCGACCAATCACAAGTAAGGAAAACATTTTCTTCTTACCTGCTTAAAGGATCTTACCGATCCAGCATGTTCCAGTTTGAAAACTATTTTATAAAAATAATCAATAATAACTTGGAAATTGTGTCTATACTGGAATTACCTTTTGAACTGGTATTAGGCTTAAATCAGCGGGGTACAAAACGGCTTATCCTAAATTTTAGGCATAAATTTAGGCCTAACGTAGTTATTGCACCACATTTTTACAGAAAAAGGTCAGTTTGAAATATATTTGACCTGGAATTAGGCCTAAATCGCCCGGGGTTACAAAAAGGATTATCCTAAATTTAGGGCCTAAAGTAGTATTTTAACACATTTACAGAGAGAGCGTCAGTTTGTGATCTGTAAGGAGTGCGGGTGTTTGTTTGTGTCTTCTCGTGTATGAGTGTCAATGTACATAGATTTGTATAATAATAATAATAAAGAAATCCGAATTATTTAAAAAAACTTTGAATAATTTTAGTTAACATTGACGAATAATATAAATGTAAGTGAATAATTGTTATTTTTAAATAAAAACTTAGAATGATTTTAATAAAATACATGTTATGTTAACAGAGAAGAACTTATTTTGTTATTTTTATACTTATTACATGGCTAAAGATGATGTAAAGCAGTAAGTCAATAGAATAAAACGTGGGCATAGCTTGGTGTAGAGGGGGTGCTAGGGGCTGACCTTACTGTTTTACTGATTTATTGCTTTAAGTACGTAAAATATATGTTTTTAATAAAATTTCATAAAATTTTAGTAAAAATTATTTTAAAACTTGATAGTTATAAACAGAAAGTATTAACAGTTAATAATAAATTTTTTGTTCAAAGATAATGATTGATTTATTATAGAAGTTTTAAGAAACTTTGAAATAATTTTAGTTATATTTGAATGAGTAATATAAATGTACGTGTTTAATTAAAACATAAAATGTTTTAATAAATTATATGTTCATACAAAAGAACTTATTTGATATGTTTAAACAGGGTGGTGTGTGTGTGTGTGTGTGTGTGTGTGTGTGTGTGTGTGTGTGCGTATGTGTAAGTGTGTGTGTGTGTGTGTGTGTATGTGTGTGTGTGTGTGTGTGATGTGTGTGTGTGTGTAAATGTGGTGTGTTTTAAATAATAATAAGTATTTAATAAAAATAAATAATAAAATAAAAAATAATAAAAGTAAAATAATAAAATAAACTAAATGTATTGAAATTAAAAATAAAAAGTTTTTTAAAACAAAATAAAAAAAAAACGTTAAAATCAATCAAATATATGAGTTAACAAGCAGTAAAACATGCTAAGTTAAAGCAGAAAACATGAGTTAAAGCGAAAACTGCAGTTAAGCAGGTAAAACATATGAGTTTAAAGCAGTAAGCAGTAAAACAAAAGCCATACTAATCCCTTTGTTGCTAGTTAACACCTCTATTGATTTACTGATTTACTGCTTTAAGGTATGTAATGTTAATAAATATGTGAGTTAAAACAGTAAAACATATGAGTTAAAGCAGTAAAGCGTAAAACAAAAGCATACTAATCCCCCTTGTTGCTAGGTAACACCTCTATTGATTTAATGATTTACTGCTTAAGGTATGTGAATGTTAATAAATATGTGAGGTAAAGCAGTAAAACATACTGAGTTTTAAAGCCAGTAAAGCAGTAAAAACAAAAAAGCATACTAATCCCTTTTGCTATTAATAGCTCTATTGATTTCCTGATTTACTGCTTTAAGGTATGTCAATGTTAATAAATATGTGAGTTGAAGCAGTAAAACATATGGTTAAACAGTAAATAGTAAAACAAAAGCATACTATTCCCCTTGTTGCTATGTAACACCTCTATTGATTTACTGATTTACTGACTTTAAGGATATGTATAATCATCATCTTACC